>JAEDXY010000058.1:0-125000 GCA_019395295.1 Osmanthus fragrans
AAATTCTATTTCTTCTTTAGCTATTTCTGCTTTCTTTTGACTAAGTATTATCCGTTCCTTAGAGCAAATTGTAGCAAATTGATTAAGATGAATAAGATGATCTTTATAATTTTTTGAACAAACAAGTTTATCATCAACATAGACGATTAAATAATCATAATTTTTAAATATATCATCCATTCTCCTTTGATAAATTTGTGGGGCATTTCTTAATCCAAAAGGCATTACTAACCATTCATAATGTTCTTGGGGTGCACTAAAGGTTGTTAATGGTATACTATTTTCTTCGAGTTTAATTTGTCAAAATCCAAATTTACAATCAAATTTTGAATAATAATGTTTATTTTTAGCAATGTTTATTAACACTTCTTTATTAGGTAGATAATATCCATCAAATTTGATATTTTTATATATTTTTTTATAATTTACAACCATACTTGATTTTCCTCTTTTTATTTCTGAATGATTTCCAACCATAAAGGTTGGACTGTTATGAGGACTATTACTTTTTCTTATTAATTTTTGATCTAGTAATTCTTTAATTTGTTTTCTAAATTATTCTCTATCTTCTTGATTATAGAGCAAGGTCATACTCTAATGATTATAGTAGGTTCTATTAATTCGATTTTAGCATAAATCTTTGTTTTTTCTCACTTTTCTAATGGGTTATCACTATAATATTTTACAAGAATATCCTTTATTTGTTCAAATGTTATTGATTTAATATTATAACTGAGTAATTTGGGTAAATATTCAATCTTATCACCACGCTGGGCTGACTGAACTCTAAATGGTTTAAATTCTTTAACTATTTTTAGTAGATGTTCACATAGTGTTTTTAATTGAATTGTATAAATATTTTGGCTATATTGACTAAAATATTGTAAAAGGTCATTTCCTAGAATAATATCACAATCATTTATATTATATTGATAGACATTTTTTATGGTCACTATTTTAGGTCCTCTGATGATTTCTATATTTTCATTTTTGTATTTTAAGGATTCTCTTACTCCAATTATTCCTTGCAAAGTTAATTGTTATTTGTTTTCTATCCATTTTGATAATAAGAATTCTTTAAAGACAGTAATTTCAACTCATGTGTCAATTAAGGCATAAGTAGTTATTTTTTATTCAAATACGGTTATTTGTATATATACACTTATTGGAAATTTTATTTCTCTACCCATTTTTCTTTAGGGCACTATGTAGTTATTCCTTGATGTATAATAAGAATTCCTTCCTTGACTATTTTATAATTATCAAGACTATTTAAAAATGAATTTCCTAATAATATTGGATGTTCATCAAAATTCATGTTATTATCTATGTAACATTCTATGTTTAATAATAAACTTCCAAGTTTGATTAGGACTTGTCCTATAATATCACAAGAGTTTATTTTTCCTTCAAAGTTTCTATAATTATAGGGCTCAACTTGTTTTTTTTTTTTTTAATTCATTCATCAATAAGAGAGCAAATATGATTTTGACTTACTCCTGTATCAATAAGTATTTTACTTTCATTTATCCATTTATTCTCATTAAAGATTTTTTCTTTGATTCCATAGACACTACTATTCTTATTTTGTTTTATTTTTGAAATATCATATTTTGTTGAACTACTTTCAATAATGATCTTATTTTCTTCGGAAGTACTATACGTATAAGTTATTTGTTTTGGTATTATAGGTTGATCTGTACTTATAGTATCATCATGTCCTATTTCAAAAATTTTTATTTCTTCTATATCTTGTTCTCTAGGTATGATTTCTTCTCCTATATCTCTAAATTCTTCTTCTATTTTTATAAAAGATTTTTCTTTATATATATTTCCATAATTGCTATTTGTATAACAATATAATCCTTGGTATAATATAGTAAAAACTTTATTTCATCTTTTAATATTTTATTAGTCATCTTAAAATGTAGACTAAGACAATCATCTAAATTTTTATCATTTATATGTACACAATATCTTGGATAACAGGTAAATTTTAATTTTTCATAGACTAAATTTCCATTTTCTGCCATTATACATCTTTCATCTTGTAAATTAAGTATTATAGGACTATTAATTCTTTCTTTAAAGTGATTTTATTATTATTTGTACTCCAACAAGGTAAACATAAGATATTTTACTTCTTTTTTCTTGTTTTAATTTTCCTAGAAATTCATTAATATTTCTTTTTGTTATTAGATTTAATTTTATTTTTCCTTTTGTATGTTTGATATTTATGACTTTTTTATTTCGTGATATTCATTAATGACTAACTTTTTTCTTTTAAATGTTGATCCTAAAATATTAAATAATCTATTTTCTCTTGGTGGTTTTAGATTTAATTCTATTTTATTTATTTTTTAAAATTTTCCCAAACAAATTTTCCTTTTAGAGCATATCATTCTATTCTTTCGTATGCTTCAGTTTCTAATTCTTCAGTATTTTCAATTTCCATAATTTTTATGATGATTCGTATATTTCATAATAATATAAAATACTTTCGAATTCTTTAATAATTTTTTCATATATATATATATATATATATATATCTCTTTTATCGTATCTATTATTAATTTATGTAATATTTGCTCTTTTACTTCCTTAGGTAATTCTTTAATTATACTTAATGTTATTATTTTTAATTTATTAGGAATATGTTCAAATATATAATATTCCTTATCTATTTTTAATTTATAATATTTATCTTCTTTTATAATTTTCATGATCTTTATACCAATATGGGGTTTTTGTGCAATAAAATTAATTAATAAAATCAAAATTTTTAAGGATCGAAATGAAACTTGATTTATATTAGAACGACTTGTTTGAAATTTTTATATTGAGAGTATTTTAGGAACTTTAAAATGGTCAAATGCCATTTTGAAAAAGTAGCCTTTGTATTTGGGCCATTTGCCCATATTTCCCATTAATAATAAAGTAAACAAACCAACATTTTGATTTCATTTCACCCTCATCTGTGTAAATCTGGAAGCTTTGCCAAAATGGGAGATTTTGAAGATTGGCCCGTATGACCATGCCTTTTATGAATGTGGTAAAATGTCTATATTACCCTTAATGAAATGAATTTTTGTATATTACAGGATATATCCTAATCTTTCGAATAATTTTTTCATTCTATCATCTATTTCTTCTATTTTGAATTTTAGCATATAAATTCGTCCTCTGATCTAATAGATTGGCATAATCTACAATATATTTATCATAACTTTCTGCAAGTATATAATATTTCTCAGATGATTTATCTAATCTTTGCATTTGATTGATAGTATTATTTATTTTTTCCATCAATTTTTCTAATAAGTTATCTAATCCTTTAATTGTATATCCCGGCATGTTATATAAATAATACTATCAGAATAAATATTAAACATTTAAATAATTTAGACATGCAAACATTCAAATGAATAATCCCGTCGATTCTTTAAGATTTCTGAAGATATCTTTCTAAATTTAACAAAAATAATAGTTTTACCTTAGTTTTGAACTTAAGTCTTTATTCATAGAACCAATTAACCTTCAAGCTCTGGATCTGCAAATGACTTCCTTCAATGGCCTCCTGCCTTAACGGGATAATTGCTATTCCAACTTTTCACCTTCACTGTGTCAATTCCTTGAATTCAGATTATAGATCTTAACTAGAGAAAACTCTATTTTTGTTAAAGTAAGAAAGAAATTCTTCTTTAATCTTTCAAGAATCTATGGGATAGAGTGTTTAGAAACTCATGTTATCTATGAAATGATTTTGATATAAAATAACTTGGAATTTTATTGATATCTGAAAGCTGTTTACAATGGAAGATAGAAAATTGTTTGGCTATCTCACAACTTGAGTGCTCAACCAACTCTGCCCTCTTTATCAGCCCAAAGGCCTCTATTTATATACGAATTTGAAGCCAATATTACATCATTACTTACATTACAATATCAATATTTTATGCCTTGTGTTTTTCTTCAAGAGCCTTCTGGCCCCTCTATCACATGCAATTCCTTTATATCACATCTCCTTTGTTAAAGGGTACAGTCCCTCTCTATAATTGTTATTCAAGCTTTGTCTTTACATACAACTGGTGAGATTCTTCTGTAGTAGTAGACTTTCTATCACTTTCATTCTTTGTTTAATTGGCAGGTAGGATACTCCCGTGCTTCACTTGCACGATTTAGTGTTGAAATGACACCATTCATTTGGTGTGTATCAAATTTATTGATGTAATTTTTGAGGACTTCAGAATTTTGCTTACCATCATTTGTCAAAAGAGTCCATATTGTACTGGCATATACATCAAAATTTTCTCCCATATAGATTTTTTGTCATTTTATGGAGGACTTCATATCCAATGACTCTTCTATTTTTAATCCAAGATCTATTAAAATTTGGAATGTGTCCATCATTTTCTCCTACATCCATCTTGAGATTTCGTGCTGAATGTCCAATTGTTATGATGTGTTTTGCTGGATAGTATATGGAATCCTCCACTTCTAGACTGATTGTATAAAATTTTAAATATATAGGTCTTCCCTAAGCAAATTTTGATACTTCTTGTTTGAAGATATCGTCAAATCTTCCAATTTCTTTCAATGATTTATCTGGATAAATCAAATCAAGGAATCCATAATCGCCTATCATTTTTACCATTACTGGATCAGCGTTTTTCATTGTAATAATTCTTGGGTAAACGTGTTTTCCTGGAGAGATAAAATATGAATCACTAGTCTGTAATTCATAAATTATTTTGGTAACCATTTTATATTCTTCTTCTTTTGGTGACAAAGGGAATTCATCATCATCTGGTTGTATTCTGATTGATTTTGAATGAGATTCGTTGATTGTTTTCTTCTTTGGACTGGAATCTCCTTTTATGATCATCTTTTTGGGACAGTGAATAATAGCATCTCTTTTAGGTCCACTGCTGCTTTCGCACAATAGATCACTCATTGTTTGTATCTGTTGGTATCCATAGGATTGTGACAAAGCATCAACCCTTGTATCTTTATTTGTATTAGGAGACATTAATTGTGTTTCAATAGTATCAATCCTGTCTTTCATCTCATTTGTAACTTTGGCATGAGATTCACTGATCTCAAGTAATAATTTGATATTATTACTTAAGAGCTCAGCTAATCTCTCCATCCCAATTTTTATATCATCTGCTTCTTCTTTAGCATATACTGCTGTAGATTTCATCTCTGATATCATTTGTTTGATATTATTCATTTCCGAACTTAATATTTCTGCTTAAAAAATCAGCAAGATAATTATTTTTTCCTCTGATATGAATGATATCAAAATTATAAAATGACAAATATGTTTGCCATCTATGTAACCTTCTATATTGGGGTTCCATTGGTAATTTTTATTTCTAACAATTCCTATAACTTGAGAATTATCAGTTTCAACAATAAATTTCTTAGATAATAAAAATAATGAAAACTTATTTATCCCTCTAATAATTGCTAATAATTCTTTTTCATGAGTGGTATAATTTATTTCTACTTGATTAAAAGTTCCACTTGAATATCTACATATTTTATTTAAATCTGTTTTTAATATTGCTGTGTAATATTTATCTGAGGCATCAGTATTAATTATCATATTATCCTTTTCATTTGGTAATCTTAATTTTGGTAAATTTTTACATTCTTCTTTAAGTTATCTGACTATTTCTGTATGTTTTCATTCCATCATTTAGTATTAGTTTTCTTAAGTAAAATTTGTATTTTATGTCTATTTTTTGAAAGATTTTCAATAAATCCTTTTGCATAATTTAAACATCCTAAGAATTTCTGTATTTGTTCTTTAGATTCTAATTTATCAGGAAAGCTTTCTATTTTTTTAGATATATAAGATTGTAATTTTATTCCATTCTTATCTATAATTAATCCAAGAAATTATATCTCATGTTTTTCTATAATAGCTTTCTTTTCAGATAAGACTATTAATTCTTTTTGACATTCTTTTAAGAATTTTATAATATGATTTTATGATCATTTTTATTTTTTGAACATATTAGTATATCATCAACATATACTAATAAGAAATCATTATATTTTCCAAAAATATTATTCATTCTTTTTTGAAATATTTGAGGTGCATTTTTTAATCCAAATGACATAACTATCCATTCATATTTACCTTGAGGCGTGCTAAATGTCGTATATGGTATTGACTCTTCTTCAATCTTGATTTGCCAAAATCCTGACTTATAATCAAATTTTGAATAATATTCTTTTCATTTTGCAAAGTTTATCAAAACATCTTTATTTGATAGAAAATATCCATCAAATTTTGTATATTTATTTAATTTTTTATAATTTATTACTATTATTGGTTTTCCTCGTACTTGTTCAGAGTGTTTCATTACCATAAAGGCTGTGCTACTATGTGGTCCATTACTAGCTCTGATTAATTTCATATTTTTTAATTCTTCAATTTGTTTTCTAAATTCTTCAGTATCTTGTATAGTATACATCATTGATTTTATTCTTATTATTACGTTTTCAGTTAATTCTATTTTTACTCTTGGATGTTCAGATTTTCAATAAGTTAATGAGTTTTCATTATAGACATTCCCTATCTTTTTTATTATTTCTCCTATTAATTCTGATTTTTCTGTTGTTTGTATTTTTTGTATTTTAATATTTGTTCTTATTGGTACTTTTTGTACTATCTTTTCACCATACTGGGCTGGCTGAACTCTGTATGGTTTGAATTCTCTTGAATTTTTTAGTAGATGTCCACATGATGTTTTTAACATAATCATATAATTGTTTTGTTGGTAATATTGGAATTGTTGAACAAAGTCATTTCCTAATAGTATATCACATTCTAGTGTATCATATGCATATACTTTATTTATGATTATTTGTTTACTTTCTAGTAAAATTTCTATATTTTCCTAGTTCTTTTTAATAGGTATTGATATTCTTGTAACACCTGTAATTTTTATATTATTATCATTATTCCAATTTTTTAACAAAAATGTCTTTATAATAGTTATATCACTTCCTGTATCTATTAATGCACATGTTGTTATATTAGTTTCCACAATAGTAACTTGTACATATACCCCTAATGAAAATATTATTATATTATTCATTCTTTTGGACAAAACATTGCTTTATTATTATGTGTTATATAGATTCCTTAATATTATAATGATTCAAGGCTTGTAAAAAACTCATTCCTAATAATATAAGGTAATGATCTCTCATACTATTATCTACATAATATGATATTATCATTTCTTCTCCATCTAATACTATTGGTATCTTTACTTCTAATTCACTAGTATGTGTTTTTCATCAAAATTGATATATTTATAAGGTTCTACCATTTTTTTTGTTAATCATTTATCTCTATTTCTTTATATATGACAGTTTGCTGCTCCCGTATCAATTATGATATTTTTTCCTTTTATATATTCTATTACATTAAAATATTCTCCATATATTTGCATACTTCCTATATTTTTTTACCATTATTTCTCGACTTATGCTTGATTTTTCGGTATTATAGATGGACTATTATTTTTTCTTAATTGTCCATCTTTAAATTCTATTAAAGAATTATTTTCTATTTTTTTTGTTACATCTGATTTTGTTTTAGATATTTTTGGTAGTAAGTTTAGTTGTTTGTTTGGTTCTACAATATTTAATGTCTTTACATTCTTTGTGAATTTCTATATAAGATTTTTTAGAGTAAATGTTTCCATAGTTTGAATTAGTAAATGTGTATAATGCTCTGTATTCTATAGTCATAATATGATTTCCTTCTTCCATAATATCATTTCTATGTATTTTAAAATATAATCTTAATACTTCATTAAAATTTGTATCTTTTATTGATACAAAATATTTTGGATAATATGTAAATATTATTTTTTTTGTATGCTAAATTTTCTTCTATAGTTCCTAAATGACTATCACTAGTATTTAGTATTCTTTCATCATGTAAAATTACTGTAATTGGTGAATCTATTCCTTCTCTAAATAGAAATTTGAACATTAATTGTATTCCTAGCTAGATAAACGTATTGTATCTTTTCTTTTTGTTTTCTTTTTACTTTTGTCATCAATTGGTCAACTGTAGATTTTGTTAATAATGCTAATTTATGGCTTTCGACTTCCTGAAGCTGTTTTATATCTATTGATTTTTCTATCTTATGATACTCACTTATAGATATTCTCTCTCTTAAATATTCTATTTAATATTTCTCATTTTCTTATTTTTCTATTTTTCTAATGATAATTTTTCTATTTTTCTATCTAATGATAATTTTTCTATTTTTCTAAATGTATTATTATCAAATGTTACTTTTAATCCATATCCTTCAAAATTTTCTATTTCTTGTTTTTTGTCTATAGTTTTTACTTCTTCTATTTCCTAACTCATTCTGATTCTGATATATAGATTTCTTCTCCTTCATATTCACTAATATTTGATATTTTTTTCAGATCACTTCCTATTTCTTCATATTCTTTTTGTAAAATTCTAACCTTTTTTTGGTACAATAAGGGCTTATATGTCTCATTTCTCCACAATTCCAGCATTTACATTGTTTTTTATCTTTTTTAAACTCCTTTTTTTATATTTTCTTTTATAATATTTTATATTTGATTTTTGATATTTCTTTTTTAATTGCTTATATTTTTTATACTTTTTTAGCTTGAACTTTCTTTTATATTTTCTTTCTGGTCCACATCCCCAATTAATAGGTCTATTTATTTCTTCGCAACAGATTATTGTTAATTTTTCAGATTTTTTTTTATTAGTTGTCTATTTTTACATATTTATGCTAATCTTTTAAATATGAATTTTATTATACTTTCTAATGTATCTGGTACATGATTATCTTTTATATATCTTTCATATTCTATCTTAAAATATATATTCCATGTTCCTGGTAATTTAGCAAAATATATTTCTAAATATAGTCCTTGATTTTCATTATTATAAAATTGGATATAATAGAAATTTCTAAATTGACATGTATATTATTTTATTTTACACATATCACATAACATAATGTTTATCAATCCTAATCTTGCTTTTAATTTTTCTCTTCTAACTTCTTCTTCTGAATTTCTTATCCAATTTTCTTCTAGGAATTCATTTTTTCCTAGGAATTCATCTGATATATAGTCTACTAACTTTTTTATTCCATCTTGTGAAATTTTTTTCATTCCTGTTTGTATATTTTTTCTCATTAATAATTTAATATTCTCAGTTACTCATTCCCACCAATTTTTTTACATCTCCTTCAAATGATGCTATTAAATAGTCAATTTCTCTATCCGTGGATTCCCATGTATCATCTTGGTTATATAAAAATAATAATATCATTGCATCTGTCCATTGTAATAAGGCTTTCTTAATATCTATTTTACAATCTAAATCTAGTTTTGCTCTTCCATGATTTATTGGTTTATTATAGATCCTATAATTAATTTATGTAGTATTTGCTCTTTTATTTCTTTAGGTAATTTTTTAATTATGCTTAATGTTAATATTTTTGATTTATTAGGAATAAGTTCATAAAATATTTTATATCATTTTTCTTCCTCTAATTCATAATGGTTATCTATCTTCTTAATTCTAATTCTCATAATTACTTATATTATTTTTTATTATAGTAGCATATTCTTTTTGGTCTATTATTTCTAGAATAGTTTCAGATATCATAAAATCTCTTATTATGCTGATTTTTACTTTTTCTATTATATATTTTCTGATATCTAAAGGTATATCTTTTAATTTTATAAGTATGATTTTTAAGATTTCTTTCTTTATTATATGTTTTCCTATTATTATACTAAATATTTCTTTTTTGATTTTATATTTATTTCCTATATCTTCTATTATCATGTTATGATATATAACTCTGATACCAATTAAAGTGGAGGTACTATAACCATCTCAAAATCTTCAAAATATTCTAATATTCTACAGTCTTCTTATCTTTGTTTAATCCATTATCTGGAATCCAATTGAAGTGGGGGTACTATCACCGTCTCAAAATTTTCAAAGTATTCTAATATTCTAAAGTCTTCTTATTTTTGTTTAATCCATTATTTGGAATCCAATTAATATTTTCATAAATTTTTAATAGATCACAATAAAATTCAAAAAATTCACTGTCTTTTGTTAAAACTTTTTCTTCAATAATTATATTTAATTCTTTTAATTCTTTTATCTAGATTGACAATTTTTCTATGTATATCATTTTCAATTTTGATTGTCCGATTATCTATATACATATCTTTATATTTTATTTTTGGATCTAAATAATCTATAAAGAAACTTTTTAGATCTTTTAAATAGTTTAATTCACTTTTTGTTGCAATTTTAGATTTATAAAATCTTGTATAATATTAGGAGTTAAATTTATCAAAAAATTTTAATCCATAAATAATTTTTAGGATTTGATTATATATTTTTTATTATAATGACTAGATTGTAATTTAATATTTAGGATTTTTCAGGAAGTTTGAAATATTAAAATAGTCAAAGGTCATTCTTGAAAAATGGCCTTTTCAATTAGGCCAAAATGTATTTCCCAATTCCAAAACCGCCAAAAAACAATTATGATTCCTCTCAACATTCGCAATCAGCGCGTTTATTCCCCAATTTGATTTCTAGCAGTAAAATTCCACAATATATGCAATAATTCATTTTTATCATTTCAATTAAGGGCTAACTGTAGGAAATTGTTACAGGGGGAGCGAGACGGAGAGTGAGGGTTAGGGTTTTGAATTGAGAGTGTTGGAGTGTAAATTGTGGGATTTAGGATGACGGAGGTGATCCTCCATGTATATGATGTGACAAAGTGTGGTTCTGACAAGACCAATAACACAGTTATGCAGATCAATAAGATCTTCAAAGACGGTATTGGTCTTGGTGGCATCTTCCACAGCGCCGTTCAGGTTTCTAATTATTTCTCTCAATTATCTACACATAGTTGTAATTTCTCAAATTTATGTCTTTGTATTTATTGTTTCTTTTGGGTATTTTGTGAATTAGATCTTGGGTTCTAGTGTCGTTCTGGGTTTTTTTTTTTTTTGAACTGTAATTTTTCTTTTTCTGCTAACATTTTAGGTTTTCGTTTTATATGTTGGGATAGAGATTTCTTTTTCTTTTTCAAATTCATTTCCTGGGTTCTAGTGTAGGAGAATTTTTTGAACACGGTTTATTTTGATATGCCATTGAATAAATTTGTTTTGGGTTTATAGTCAAGGCAGACACAGTCACAATTTCATGCCTAAATTTTGCAACGATTTTTGGACCTTCCCAAAAAATGGTTCATCCCTGTTTGAACTCCGTGCCTTACCTCTGAATTGCTTTCAATTTCGCAATTGAAGCTTGAATTGAAGGTCTCATGTAGTGCACCTGTCTGTCATTCGCAGCATTTGGCATTCTAACTTTCTTTTTTGAATAATTGCACGATGACATTGTTGTTTAAATTTGTCTTGTCCATCTCCTTTGGTCTTATTTATATCTTCTTCTTTTTTCTTTTTCTTTTTTGGGTGGTTTGGAATACCTTAGCATAATTGGAGGAATGCTGCTCATGACTTGATTTTCCCTTGATTTTAGCAATGAGATTTATTTGTTGGAGAAGAAATGATATCTTTTCATTTGGTAACATAGTTGAGTTTATTGCCATTTGCTGAGAAGGGTTTTATTTAACTCATTTTACAAAGTACAAAGGCCGACCATTAAAACAGCTTGCTTTATTATTTATTACCAACGGCTGCATTTCTAGAGAATGACATCAGTTGTCTGGATTAAGGTTTGGTCAATGGATTTGTTTTGTTCACCTTACAGATGGCAAATTGGCAATGTGCCCTACCCATGATCAACTCAACCCACATGGGGCCCGCTCAAAAAAAAAAAGAAAAGGAAAAGACAGAGAAATGGATTTAAAAAAAAAACACACTCAAAAGACTGATTAAATTGAAGGTAACAAAATGGAAAAGTACAAATATTGGTTTTTACCTTGGAGCCTAAATGAGGGTATTGCCCATTGTTACTTTCTTTTTGGGTGGGTGGTGTTGCTGATAATATGTAATCAATTCAAATACTTCTGTAATCTCCACTTCCAATATTGCCTGAGATTCATAGTTTTGCAAATGTCACTGCTTTATTCATCTTGTATGTTAGCCTGCTATCCTATAAATGTGTGCAAATCATGTTATGTTGGAACAAATTTAACTAAATTTGTAGTCGCACACTTGTTTGTACCAGTTGCCTGAACATAGGGAAGGACTAGTCCTGCATATGTTTGTGTAGATTTATCAGTTTTCCAATACGTTTGGTTGCAATGTCTACAATTTGTAGACAACTGCATCTCATTAGGTGATCAGGTACGCTTCTTCTGGCATGAACTTGTGAATTTGAGAAGCGTTGCTATTAGCATCTCATTTGCTGGAAGTGCATGCAGTAGTATTCATTTTTCGATTTACTTGTGTAATTTGATAAGGAACAGTAATTTAACACTCAGAGGGTTCTCTCAAAAGTGTATAATTGAGATTTGAGTTTTCTTTATAAATGCTACCCTTGAATTCTGCATTATGTGAGTTGCATATTGTTTCTTTTATATGCCTTATCTAATTTTTCTCATGGGTTTTAGATTATCTTCCTACTGGTTGTGACTTCCTGCCATTGGATACTGTTTTTCAAAAAATATATTGAATATCTTAAATATTAAATGTTTGGTGACTAATGCTCTTATAATTAGATGATTTACACGTCTACAGATTTATGGAGATGATGAATGGTCCTTTGGGTACTGTGAACAAGGTAGTGGAGTTTTTAGCTGCCCGTCAACTAAGAATCCAATGTATACATTCCGTGAAAGCATCAAACTTGGAGAAACTACCTTTTCTATCTTCGAGGTTAATCAGATCCTGAGGGAACTTAGTAGAGAGTGGCCTGGGCACTCTTATGATTTGTTATCAAAAAATTGCAATCATTTCTGTGATGAGTTTTGTGAAAGACTTGGTGTGCCAAAGCTTCCTGGTAATTGCAATCTTTCTGTATCTTTCTCTGTACGCATGCACAACATATGATTTACTATCAATATGTAGGCCGTTTTTCTTCCTGCTCATATATAGCTTGCTTGTAAATATGCAATATAAACACATTCGCCTTTAGTTGGGCCGGTCCGAATATTGCCCTTTGAACTTTGTACTCATTTCTGCTCTTGAGGCTCAATGATCGCGTGGCAGGGTTGTTAGTTGTCTTTTGTAGCTTTGACAAGCTTGTTAAGTGGGAGTTTCAGTCTCTATTTAAGACACATTAAACCCATAGAACAATTTTATATTTATGTAGCTCGCAATCTGATAGACTCCTATCAGTTTCACCTATTCTAGAAGATGCAAGAAGGGTGGAGAATCATCTAGAAGGGAGCTTAACTAAATTCTGTTATGGGAGCATGTGGGGGGGAGGGAATAATTCTGTTAGGGAAGGGCTATAAATAGAGGTAGAAGTTAGTGGATAGGCAGGCTTTGATTAAGTGAGAAGAAGGAAAACCTTTAGGAGAGTTTTAGCTCTCTCGAATGGCTATTTGTTACTTTTTTCATTGCTGTAATTCCTTTTAATTGCATCGATATTTTGTTGTTCCTTTGAGTCTACCTTTTCACAGATTGGTTCTTATCAAATTGGTATCAGAGCATTGATCCTAGGGCAAATGGAAGCAAATTTCAGTAAACGATTAGAGGAGGGATGGAGCTCAATCTTCAATCGGTTGGAGAAGCTGATAATGCAAAGGGAAGGAGACCAAGAAGAAGATTCGGGGCTGGATGCGCAAGGTAGACTAAACATACCAATATTCTACGGTGAAAACATAGAATGGTGGGTGACGGAGGCAGAGAAGATTTTCTCCAAAAATCATTTATCGGAAGCAGGGAAAATAGAGGCTGCCACAGCTTGTTTTGGATGTGAAGAGTGGGATTGGTTTCAGTTGGTAGATCATCAACAACCTGTGCGAACTTGGAGAAATTGAAGTGGTTGATGTTGGATCAATTTCACATTAAGGAGGTCTCCCTTGTGGAAGAATATCGAGCGTGTAAGCATTCGGGCATGAGGAACTGGAAGACAGCGGTGAAGGAACGCATGTGTCAACTGCAGGTGTATCCAGCACCATCATCATCGGAGGAGGAGAGATCGGAGCATGCCGTAGGTGTCCCTGTAAAGGGCTGAATCAGGAGGAGAAATTCGTGGCGGAGCCGGAAAGGAAGAGAAAGGAAACCGATCTGATGATAAAAGAAAGAGTGGGACGAGCAGAGGCAGAAAAAGGTCTTGCAGCTGCACTGCTTGAACCAGAGGAAACTGGGGCAATTACTGACAGCCATAACCACAGAGAAGAACCAGGTAAGGCAGAGGCACGCTATCGTAGGCTGAGAATGCTGGTTTCGGAAGGAATGGCAGCTCCATTGTCGACAATCTCAGATGCAGTGAAGGAAGGGAATGGGCATAAGCATGAAGGGAAGGAGAAAGGACCGACAACTATCCCGTCTAAAGCCACCTTCAATTCTGAAATTCTACCCAAACTTGATGAAATCGGAGCTACTATAGGCGGCCGAAATTACAGGGAGTACCGAAAGCTGTTCGAAATCATGACCGCTCTTTTGCCGTCGCTACTGCAAGAAGAATTGGATGGTAATCTCATCTACGGGCTGAAATCATGGCATAGGGTTGAGGTCACGAGTTTGCCTGTAGGTGTGGGCCAAAATATGGAGTTAGTCCAAAGGGTTGAAGACAAGAATGAAAGGAAGAAGGCCCATTTAAATTTTGGCCCAAATGGAAGCAGAGGTAACATTCCAAGCCCAAATATGAATTTCAACTCTTAAAATTTCCCTTATAAGACAACTTACATTCCCAGCCCAACACCTATTGTTATCCCAAACCCTACTGAGGTCACCATACGTCCACCCACACCAATGGAAAAAAGCCCTCCAATTAAGAGGTTCAATGAAACTCAAATGTCTATGAAATCTATATTGAAGGCATTCAAAAAAAGAGGGAATGGGGTGTTACTAGAATTAGAGAGCTTGGGAGTAGAAATTGAAGAAATAGTGATTGAGATCCCCAGCATCATTGCGCAAATACTGCAACAGAATCACTCGGTTTACAAATGGCCTCATGAGTTGGCATTGGCTACACCCGAGCTCACCCTTACCTTTGAAATTCCAACAAAATATGATGACGTCAAAGTTAATAGAGAGAACAGAGAAGCATGGGATTCGTTTCAGCAAGTTGATGGACAAAGACCAGTGAAATCTTGGAAAGAATTGAAGAGTTTGATGTTAGTTCAATCCTGCGAGGTCTCCAGTGGTAAAAAAAATTTGGCGCTGAAGCATTCGGAATTGGGGAGCTTAGAGACAGCCGTGAAAGAACACCAGTGTCAATTGTATGTGCCACCACTACCATCTTCGGAAGAGAAGAGGTCAGAGTACTTCGTGGAGGGGATCTGGATGAATGAGATGGAGACCATGATGAAGAAACAGGAAGGGACTGGGCTTGAAATTAAAGCTGACTTTCATATGAAAAAACCTATGGGCTATGATTTGAAGTTGGGCCAAAGAGTTGAACATCAAAATGAATCCTTGAGGCAGACCCAATTTCCAAATAAATTTGAATCAGTGAGAATGGCCCAGATGAAGTATGGCCCAAGTAGAAATAAAAACTCACTATGCCCACTAACCTACAATGACTCCATTATTCCCAATCATTACAATTCTTCCCCGGCAAGGTATCATTCCCATCAAACCCCCAATACCACCCAGAATTTTACTGTCATTAAGGTGAAGCATTCGGCTGCAATAGCAAAAGGAGTTCCTCCAATTAAGGAGAATCAGTGTACAAATAAAGAGGTGCACAATCAGATGCGGCAACCAGAGGACATGGGGAAGATGAATCTCGCTGAACGGGTAGAGTCCTTAGAAGCGAGAACTGACTGCATACAGTGGGAGTTAGGCGCAATGAAATTCGAATTTAAGAAAAAAATGTCTATCATGAGGGAGAAATTGGAGATGATGATGGATAAATTGGATGGGCAGGAATGAGGTGGAAAGGAAAAGGAAGTGGTAGCTAATTCACCCGGACTCCCCACCATCACATCCGAAATTTTTCCAAAGTCTGATGAGGCGGGCGCAAGCATCGAAGACACGAATAAAGGTGGTGAGCCATGGCGAGCAAATCATCTGATTGAAAGAGGGTCGAAGGCGACTGCACCTAAACCTACCCTTGCCGCTGAAAGCCCACCTAAATCTGAGATAATTGAAGCCGGTACAGGCAGCTGGAATCACAGGGATGACTGAAGGCTTGTTGAACGCCAGACCAATTCCTTACCAACGCTACCAGAAGAGTTGGGGAGCAATTGGATTAATAGGTTTAAACCCATGTTATGGTCCCAGAACAGAAAGTTAAAGCCTCATGATTTGGGCCAGATTTTGGAGATGGCCCAACGAGTGGGCTGCATAGATTTACTTAACCAAGCCCTAGATGTAATGGGCCTAAATAAAGAAAAGGGAGAGAGCCCAATGCATTCATTACCCAAATTCCCAATCGTTATTCATTTGGAGTTGCAGACCACAGAAACTACGAGCTATGAGTTTCCTATCACAGTCGGCTACCAAGGCAAAAATCTACTCGAACTCTATCAATTGGTATACTTATGGAAAGTTGAAATTGATGGCGTCAAGAGGGGACAACCCCTTAAGGTTTTTTCTGGGGCAATGATTCCATGGCTGCAAGGAAAACGCTTGTACCATAAGTGGCGGGAGAAGAATCCAGTCGGCATAACAATAAATATAAAGGGCTGCCAACTTCTGAAGCCTCCTGGGAATCTGTAGCAGCCCTTAAAACATCAATTCCATGTTTACAACCTTGAGGACAAGGTTTATTTGGAACCCCCGGGTATTGATAGATTCCTATCAGTTTCACCTATTCTAGAAGATGCAAGGGTGGAGAATCATCTAGAAGGGAGGCTTAACTAAATTCTGTTATGAGAGCATGTGGGGGGGAGGGAATAATTCTGTTAGGGAAGGGCTATAAATAGAGGTAGAAGTTAGTAGATAAGCAGGCTTTGATTACGTGAGAAGAAGGAAAACCTTTAGGAGAGTTTAGCCCTCCATGGCTATTTGTTACTTTTTTCATTGCTGCAATTCCTTTTAATTGCATCGATATTTTGTTGTTCCTTTGAGTCTACCTTTTCACAGATTGGTTCTTATCACAATCATACTTAGATTACTCATGAGTGAAGGCTATCAGTCTTTCTCAAATATTGTAGGCAACTATTCATATTGGAAAATGTTATTATTTGAAAATTTATAATAGGAGCAGAATATATTTTCTTTGCTAATGTCTGATATTGCAGAGGCACAAATATTTATTTGTCTTTGATTGAAAGAAAGGTGAGGATACGTCTGTTTGTATAAATTGCTAAGGAATCAAAGAAATTATGTAGTAAAGTGAAATTTAAGATTGGTAAAATGGAGATGCTAATTGGCGATTTCAGTTTGTCTACCTAATGATTCAGTTTTGAGAAGTAGCAAAACAGTAGGCTAAAAGCTGTTAGGTGTATGGAGGCTAGTTAGAGATGGGTAATAATATAGGGATTGATGTAGTTTATGTAAGGTTAAGGCTTATTGAGAGGTTGACAAGGGACTGTTCATTAACCGTCGCTCATGTTCAAAATTTTCTTGGTAAGGTCTGTAAGAGAAAATTGGTCGAACTTAAATATCTGAGGCTTCCTGGTGAACTTGCGAAACTTGAAAAAGAATGATGATGGAAGTTAAAGAATTCTGTGGACCATTTCCAGGGTTACAATTCATTACACCATCTCAATTAAGCCTTAAAGCTATGGGGAGAAATACGACCTTTTAATCTTTCTTGTTTTGTGAAGAAATTTTATTTATTTATGAACTCCAGTGACATCTTAAAGCAACTTTAGCATACACTCCAGAGTAATACTGATATATTTTTTTTAACTCAACTTGTAGTTCTTAACAAGCTTATAAATTTAATACGATCTAAAATCAGAATTTCTAATTAGTAATTTGAATTTTATCATTGTGCCAAAATGATTTCTCCATTTTTGGCAAATATAAAATATGAATGATGTTTCTATTACAGCTGTTCAATGCTTCTTGAGCTAGATTCATTTAGCTCAGAATCAGATTGAGGTTAATTAAATGAATTTTTTTTGTTGTTGTTATGTGAATTGAATACCTAGTATGATTTGCTTTTGTAGAAGCATGACTAGAATTTTTAGAGCTATTACTGGATCATATATATATATAATGTACTGTAGTTTCTATTTTTTACCATTTTAAATTTAGAATGGTCATGGCATTGACAAATTTTTTGCTGTCAACTATGTGTTGTATTTTGTAACTTGCCATGTATATTATGTTCTTACGAGTTTCATGACAGGTTGGGTAAACAGGCTTGCACATGCTGGTGATGCTGCTGTGGAAATAGCAGAAAGCACAGCTTATCGAGTAAGGTTATAGTATTTATTTTCTTATACCACGTTGTCCTTCAATTAAAATTATTTAAAATCAATCGACAGTTGTATGGTAAAATCATTATTCCTGATATAATCAACTATCTTGCCCTCAACCCCACTGGACAAAATGGATGGAAAGAAAATGAGTATAAGCAGCTGGACTTTGTGACATAATCAGTATTGAATCTTCTTCATATCTTAAAAAAAAAAAAATCTTCTTCATATCCAACACTACAGTGCTAGTATTGTATACTAGGCGATCCAGGAAAATGGGTTGTAAATTTGAATGTGTACTTTCTTTGAAAATTTGTACAGAGTCAAGGGATCTCCCATCCATGTCTACCTTAGAATTAAGCTAAACCCAATTCGACTGGAAGCAATATAAAGCAACCAGAAATCAAAAAAATGCTAAGCGTTACACAGATTTATAGTCTTTCATCCTCAATGTGGGAGCTATACATCCTCTTGCCATTGCATGTTTTCATTAATTTTGAGAACAAGAAGTTTACAGTGGAGACCGAACACATTCTCTTCTCTGTCTTTCTTAAACATAAAGACAACCATCTCGTATTCCTTTTATGTAGTGTAGGAAGCTAGGGCGACCTAATAAAAAGAGTTGAATGCTTAATATACGAGTCGTTCTTCTTTTGTGTTTTTTCTAATAGTATAGGAGGTTAGATTGATTTGTGGTCGAAGAGGCAAGTGAACGGTAATAATTAGGCTTTACAAGATCCAACATGCTGCTCCTCTCCATTCTTTTGTGTTTTTCCTATATTCTTGTTTGATTGATCTCCTCTGTTCTCCCAGTTTTGGTACATCTGACCAATTCTGATGCTGTTGCAGTTTAAGCAAGCTAAAACCGAGATTGTAACTGCTAGCAAAGTGGCGTATCGGTTTCTTGCAGGAGTTGCTTCCAACAATTCAATTCTAAATGCAGAGTCCCCGAGCAACTCTAATAGAGGAGGATCTCCTAGATTCCAAACTACTTGGTTCAAGAACCTTATTTCTTCTGGTGCTAAACCGTCAGGTAGTTCAGAAATTGAAAATCGGGATGAAGCGAGTACACAGCAGCATCTACGACAGGATGAAGCACCGCTGAGGCAAAACTCACAACGCGACATCTGATAGTGTTATGTTCCCTGTCATCCTGTGCACTAGCATGGCATGTAAAAGCTTAGGCAATTTATTTGTTGTAGACGTGGAGTGTATTGGTGTAAAATGTTGAGTTCCCTTGTTACTGTGAATTCGTCAACAACTGTTAAAAAGTGCAGAATTAATATTTCAAAACATATACCAGTGCTTTACAGTACTTGTTCTTGTTTTACATAAAACATTATAGTGCATACCAATTTTTTAAAATTTAGATAATTGCGATTTATAAGGTTTCGTTTATAATAGAGAATGTATCTCTTTCTTCAATACGTTACAACTTTCTAAATGCCCTAAATGGATCTATTTTTTTAATTTATACGCTTTACTTGTGAACTTCCTTGTCGAATTATTTAGCTATACACTATTAAAATAGATATTTTATTAATTCCCAAAAAAAAAAAAAAAAATCTATTTTGATTAAATTATTAAAATGAAGACTAAGTTTTCCATGAACACCCCTTTTGGAAAACATTGTCTATCCCTCTCCCAAACACACCCAAGGGTCCAATATGCATTTAGAGAAAAATTACTTCAAACAATATTTTTTAAGTTTCAATTTCATAAATTGAGGTTAACTATTTTTAATTTTTGTAAAAACAAAATAAAGTATTTTACCCTTACCCCACCCCAACCACCGACCAACCCTATTCGTTTAATAATTGCAATTTTATGAATTAATTAAATCACTCATCACCCACATTTATCTTTGGTTACCACTTGCTCAACCAAAAATAAAGGGTTTGAATCATCCTTTTCGAATTTAATTCCTTCTAAACGTGTGGTCTCTATTGGTTGTTGATGTTATGTTTGTATAACCCTTGAAACCTCGGGTTAGATTATTCATTTTTTCCTCTTTCAGATTACTTATGGATACAACTTTCGTATCAACTTTATCGTAGATGTTTGAAAAGGTGAGATTTAACTGCTTGGAACAACTACTATTTTAAAGTATAGTTACTAAAACTAGTGCAATGGGAAAAATTGAATATGTGCTCTCCTTGGAAAATATGGAAACCTTGACCACTCGCATTTGGTGGATGTTAACATCAAATGTAACAGAAATATAAATGTTCAGTTTTAACAAAGTAAAAGATACATTTGGTTCTTATTATAGCCATTGATGGTTAACGATCAACAATCATTCATGCTCACTCGAAATCTTGGATCCGTCACTAATCTAGGAGATCCTTTGATTATGATTCAGATTGAAATTAATTATATAAACTTTTTCAATTAAATGTATTTTCTATGCCCGAAGTCTTGCAACTTAATCAAGATGTAGTACGTTTGCCTACTCTCTAATTTGATATCATTTAATGTATTTTAAAATAAGTAAGCACTTCAGATATCGTCGAGTGTTTTATTCATCGGTGGCATAATTGTTTATATACATATGATGTGGTGAAATATAATTAGGTCATAAATTCTTCAACCAAAATAGATAAATCTGCTCCCATTTTTTTTTTAACACATCATTTGTATGTAAACAATTATGTAACATACAAGTAGCATTATTCTTTATTCACCTGATCAAATTTATCCAGCTCTTTACATTTTCTATTTGGTAATGCTTGATTGTTCTTTGAGATCATTCCATTTTGATTGACTTGCCATAGCCAATAGAATTTTCTTAATTGAAGGTATTGTGTCTAAGTGACTTCTCCTAATTCCATCTAATTGGTTTTTTTTTTCAATTTTATTTAGTGAAGCTCCATGTGACGAACCGTCCGGACCTCGGGTTCCCGAATTCCCTCGGGGTAGTCTCCCACACACACTAAGCCGACAAGCTAAGGTATAAGATATTTGCAAGTTATACTCTGGATAGGAAGCTTGCAACTACTTGCATGTACATCGTCAGTGCACTTTTCGATAATTTGGCGTTATACCTGCAGTTAGCAATCTTGTCATGCCATATGGGTAGGGAAGTTCGTTGATCCCATGACTCACTCTTCCATTCAAGTGCTAATACCCTCATAGCAGATCGTGGGCATCTCGTCTTTTCGCAATTTCCACATTACATTCTCCTTTATACCAATGTATATGAAATTTCTTCACAACTGCTATACCATCCCCCTAATGAACAGGTGTCTACAGTGCCCCTAGCACCTCTTGCCGCAATAACCTGTACATACTGCCTTCAACACCAACCTTCACCCTCTGTCGCATGCATTGGTTCCTCGGATCGCTCCTCTGGTCGCAACATCACAATGCATGTTGAAGTATCCAACCCAAATGCTCCCCTTCTGTGATTTCTTTTCCAATGCTTTGTCACGCTCAAATACTCAACCACACAACACATGCCTTTATTTTCATTATTCTGAAAGATTTCCATTATCAATTTCGCTTGCTTGTCAATCCTTCTCTGCCACACATCTCGCGGCTTTGTCATTTCTTCGACGGTCCCAAAATCATTTCGGTAGGAACGCACTCCATCAGTCTCTGGCAACCAACTACGCAACCTTTGAAGCAACCCCATTCTAATACCACATGTAACGAATCATCCGACCAACCCTCGAGTTCCTAAAGTCCATCGGGATAAGCTCCACACATGGGGTCGACAAGCTAAGAAATAAGACATTCTCATGTTATACTCTTGTCAGGAAGCTTGAAATTCTACCCATTGAATTATGTGATGTGCATAATAGTTTGTTCTATTGAATTATGTGATGCGCACCCAAAATTTACTGTTTTTGAGCTTTGAGGTGGTCGAATGCTGCTTTGCCGTTGTCTCGTCTTGATGAGTGTGTTTCACTAATGATAATAATACTATTTTAACTTGATATTTCGGTTGATCTTAGAGTTTTAGAACGTTTTGATATCTGTTTTCGTGTGGTGTTATAGGTTAGGTGAATTAATGGAAAAAGGTGCGAAATGTTGGAACTTGAAGGAACCAAAAAGTGTTGATGATATAAATCGGGGAGAAGAGGACTTGGAAGTATGTGAAGAGCACAAAGAAAGAGGCCAAATAAGAATGAAAGCGAAGTATAGTTATACCAAAGGTAGCGCATAGGCGCCACTATGTTGAAAATAGAGTTAAAAGTGCAGAGATTGGGCGCCCCCATCCATAGTGCCCAGGTGCCCTATAATTAGAAGAAGCAGTTTAATTAGCAGGGCTTCAATGCCTAGGTGTTAAGCAGTTTTCTTACGAGGCGTCCCAGCATTATGACCCTAGCACCTAGGCACTGTGCCGCTTCATTTAGGGTTTGTTTGTTTGTGATTTGGAAAAAGCCCACTAGCACCTAGGCTCTGAACCACTAGATCCTAGGCGCTAGCTAGTTTTCTTGTGAAGCGTCTCAGCACTATGGCAATAGCTCCTAGGCGCTGCACTGCTTCATTTAGGGGTTGTTTATTTGTGATCCAGAAAAAGCCCACAACCACCAAATTTCGAGATAGACATACAGTTGGAAAGGACCTTTGAACTACATTTCGACGAGGCAATTCAAGATATCGAAGCAATTGAGCGAAAAGAACGGCAACAAGAAGATTGATTCAAACTCCAAAACGATTGTTCTTTTTTTCTTCTCTATGTTATTGATCATGAATTTGAATTTTCCTTACTTTTCCATCATGAACTAATTCTTTCATCTAGGGAATTGATGTAATCTAAATTTGAAACTATATTTTGATTTTCAATAATTATTTCTTTGAGGTATTTCTTTTAAGTTTATTTGTATTATTTATTCTTAATGGTTTCAATTAACTGACTATTAATTGATTGAATTGATGTTTAAGATTCGACACTCGAGAGAGAAAATTTTGAGTGAGATAATAGAAAAACACAACCTAAGATTTATATGTTTCGAGAGAAAGTATAAATCCTTTGAAATGTTTTCACGAAAAATCATAGAACTTGTGAATTACTAGATTTTGACTTGGAATAGAGATATTGGAATTGAAATTTAGGAATGATTTTCACTCGGCCCTCGAGAGAAAGAGAGTAGAAATATATTAAGGTTCTTGCTTATAAACTCGAAAAACTAATTAGAGATAAATAAAGAATTGAGAGACATAGTCGATAATTAAATGAAGTCAAAATCCTAGGCTTTTCTCATATTGTTTGATCGTAAAGAATCGTCATCCAATCGATGATTTAGTTAAACTCTTGATTTAGATTTAGTAAAGGGCTAAATCTTGGTGTATATAAAATTATGGACATATAAGGGTGTTCATACACTCATGTGGGGGTGAGACCCACGCACAATGGGCTCCACCCCCATGCGAGTGTATAGACACTCTTATGTACATAATTTTATGTCCACCAAGCACAACCCTTAGTAAAATTACATTGATACCATAAATTCGATCGTCTAAATAAAGTAGGGACTATTTATAGTACTTAGTAAGAATTTAATTATCCATCCTTGTGAGTTCAACATCTGACTTCACCGGTATATTATAAAACTTGACATTGTGCGCATGCGATATAATTTGCACCAAACACGTCTTCAGAAAGAAAATGATAAGAGTACATTTTGGTTTTAACTTGGGAATATAATTCAAATCAATTGTTGAGAATCGAACCCAGCTATATGCTTCAAAAGTTTTCACTTAAGTCGCATATCTGGAAACACGACTTCTTTAATGGTTTGCCTCGACTGGATCTTGACACTTGGCACTTGTTGACCGTTGGATTGGCTATTCTAATAAATGATATAAATACGGAGCTTGACTGTTCATTTGACTAGGGTTTTCATTTGTCTTCTCATTTCTCTCGAGTGAGGCGATTTTCTAGAGTGTTCTTTCGAGATTTCTAGGGTTTGCTTCTCTGTGCAATTCCTGTTGAATCTCTCATTTGAGATGTGAGATTATATGTTTAGACTATAGAATACTTTGGTTTTCTTGTGTGGAAACTGTGAGATCTTGATAGATCTGGTGATTGAACTGTTGGTTCGAGATCTGTGTTATCTTGTGTGATTAGAGGCAGATTTGATGGTTCTTCTGTGAGAGATAAATCTCTTATTTGTATTCTATATTCTGGTTGAACATTCTTGTAACCTGTCAGTTTAAGGCATTATAGTGCAATCGAGCTATATCTATCTTTTGATGGATGCTCAACAGGAGATTAGGTGTTAAAAGGGTCATCGAACCTGTGGGGCTTCGGCCTAAAGAAATCTCTCGTGTTCAATCTTTAATTTCCGCAAGTTTTGATTTCTGATATTCAAATATTGTTTGTATTTTAAGTTTAATATCGTGTTTGGGCCTTTGCAGTGATATCAGAGCCTGATCTCTTGAACACGATACCTGGATCTTTGAAGAAGGAGGCAGATCGTCGCAGATCTGAAATTCTTGGAACTGCTTTAAAGCAGATTTGAAGGACTTTGAGTTTTAATAAACTCATTTGATTTGATCTTTTAATTTTTGTAAAGTAACTTTTCAGAAATTAGGGTTTCGTGATTTTTCCCTTGATTTACCGTACACAAATAACCCCCTGGAGACTAATCTTTGTCCAAAGGCTCCTACGAGGCCTTGAGAATATGAGATAAATCCAGTGTAGGTGTGTTACTGGAAGACCTTGTTGGAGAAGTCTCTGAAACATTTATGTGATCTCTGTTAATTCGATCCTTCATTTGACTTGCATGACATATACTCCTTATGTGATATAACTAGTAGAATTTTATATTTTTGTGTACCACTGTATTTCTTGATTGACATCTAATTGAATCCCTTTTGTATTGAAGTGCTGTGATTCTGTGAATCTTCATTGTGCACTCTGTGATATTGAAAATGAATTCTGCTAAGTTTGAAGTTGCACAATTTGATGGTAAAACTGATTTTAAAATGTGGAGCCAAAAAATGAAAGTCATTCTTATGCAAATGAGATGTGTTAGAGCTTTAGATGATAGTTGGCCTGCTGATCTTTTACTTGCTAAGAAAACTGAACTTGAAGAAGTTGCCTAGAGCACTATTCTCTTATACTTATTTGATAATGTGGAAAGAGCTATTGGTGATACCAAAACTACTTCTGAACTTTGGACCAAACTTGAAGCCAAATATGTGACTAAGACCATTCCAAATAAATGTCTTTTGTTAAAACAATTCTTTTATTTCAAAATGGTTCCTTTATTGACTTAGATGAAAACATCAATAGGTTTACAAAATTGACCCAAGACCTAGCCAACTGTGATGAAATTTTTTCACAAGATTAGTTGGCTGTGATCCTGTTGAACTCTATTAGTGACAGATATAGAGACATTAATGTTGCTTTAGAATATGGAAGATAAACACTCACTACTAAAGTGATTATAAATTCTTTAAAGAATAAAGCTCTTGAAATAAAATCTGAATCTAAGGAGAAAGACAATGAGGAATCTTTGGTGATGAGAGGGAGGAGTTCTAATAAACCCAACTGTCACTCTAAAACCTTTAATGAAAATAAAAGTAAGTAGAGTGATAAGAGTAGGATTAAGAACAAATCTAAAGGTAAAAAATGTTTCCACTGTGAGAAACTTGGACACTTTGTAAAGGATTGCTACAAAAAGAAAAATGAACTTAAAGAAAAGAACTTAGATGATGGGAATACTGTCTTAGCCTATAACAAAGATAAAACTGAGGATGGGTTGGTTTTGATCAATGTTGAAAAGAAGCTGAATGATGAATGAATTCTTGATTCAGGTTGTTCCTTCCACATGTACCCTAATAAAAACATCTTTCTTGATTTTGAAAAAACAAGTGGGGGGCAAGTGATAATGGGTAATACTATGACCTAGAAAGTGAGTGGAATAGGAACTATCAAATTGTTACTCGAAAATGGTAAGGTCCTGATTTTGAAAGGAACTAGATAAGTTCTTGAATTAGAGAGGAATCTAGTGTCTCTGGGAATGTTAGATAATATGGAGTTTGACATAAAAATGGGTCAAGGACATATTAAAATTCTTAGGGGCATTGATTTAATCACAAGCACCCCTAAGAGACATGGTCTTTATTCTTAAGGCTAAACCCCTTCTTGGTTTAACAGCAACTGTTTTAAATGAAAACTTTATTTTTGGAAAACTATGGCATGAAAGACTTAGCCACATTAGCAAGAAAAGTTTGAAATCTTTACAAAATAAAGGAGTCTTTGGAAATCAAAACCTTGGTGATATTGGTTTATGTGAACAATGTGTGATAGGCAAACAAGTTAAACTTCCATTCTTACCTAGAATTCATAAAGCCAAACAAATACTTGAATATTTGCATAGTGACTTGTGGGGTCCTGCTTCTGTGATTACCATGTCTGGCTTTAAGTACTACTTGCTGATCATTGATGATTTTTCAAGAAAAATCTGAATTTTCTTATTAAAATCTAAAGATGAAACCTTTTCCATCTTTAAGGATTGGAAATTACAAATTGACAGCCAAACTGGTCACAAGGTTAAAGTATTAAGAACTGACAGTAGGTTGAAATTTTGCAATTATGAATTCGATAATTTATGTAAAGAATGCAGCATACTAAGACATAGAACAGTTACCTATACACCTCAACAATATGGAACAACTGAAAGAATGAATATGACTTTATTAAACAAAGTTAGATGCATGCTGTTAAGTTTAGGTTTGCCAAAATTGTTTTGGGGAGAAACTGTAAAAACTGCAGCATATCTTGTTAATAGAAGTCCTACTAGTGCTTTAAACTTTGATGTTCTTGAATCTGTTCGGTCTAAAACTTCTGTTGATTATTCTCACCTTAAGATTTTTGGTTGTGATGCATATGTTCATCAAAATATTGGGAAATTAGAACCTAGATCACTTAAATGTGTTTTCTTATGTTATGGTGAAAATGTAAAATGATACAGGTTATGTGTTAAAGGTGAAAAAGTTTATAGGGTAATTGTTAGAAGAAATATCATTTTTAATGAATCTATTATGTCATGTTTAGAAGGTAAAGAAAATAACTTGAGTAATGAAGATGTTCAAATTGAGGTGGAGACTCCTCACATTGAGAGAGTTAACCCTGTGCCTACTGAAACTGAAACTGATTTCACTGAAAATGTTGCCTTAATTGATACTAATGAAGATCAGTTCACTGAACATACTGATCATGTCATTCCTCATCTTGATGAGTACCAACTCACAAGGGATAGGGAAAGAAGGCAAATTAGGCCTCGTGCTAGATTTAACTGTGATAATCTTGTTTCATTATTTACCTATCAAGAATAGTTAGACAATGAACCAACTTCTTTTGATGATGCCATAAAATGTAAAGATTCTAAAAACTGGAAATTTGCTATGGAAGATGAAATGTCTTCTCTACTTAAGAATAACATGGATTTTGGTAGAAAGACCTAATAATCAGAAATTGATTGATTGTAAATGGATTTACAAAATAAAAGAAGGTGATGGGTGAGATAAAAATGTTAGACATAAGGCTAGACTTGTATCCAAAGGTTTCACCCAAAAAGAGGGTGTAGATTACACTGAAGTTTTTCTCGTGTTGTTAATACACTACCATTAGATGTATACTCGCCTTAGTTGCTCAATTTAAATGAGAGTTTGATCAGTTAGATGTTAAAACTGCTTTCTTATATGGTGATTTGGATGAAAAAATTTACATGAGACAACTTGTGGGTTTCATAAAAGGAAATTCTGAAAATGTTGTATATTTGTTGAAAAAATCACTTTATGGGCTAAAACAAGCGCTAGGGTAGTGGTACAAAAGATTTGACACTTTTGTACTAAAACTGGATTTTCAAAGAAGCAATTATGATACTTGCCTGTACTGTAGAGGTCATGGTGGTAAGAACTCTCTTTACTTAGTGTTTTATGTGGATAATATGTTACTTGCCAGTTGTGATAAAAATGAAATTGATTTTTAAAACAGAAACTTAAATCTGAGTTTGACATGAAAGATCATGGTGTTGCCAAAAAGATTTTAGGTATGCAGATTTTTAGAAATAAAGAAAAATATATGCTATTTTTAAATCAACATGACTATGTGATCAAAATTTTGAAAAAAAACAACTTGATTGACTGCAAACCTGTGACTTTACCACTTGTAATCATTTTAAACTTTCTTCTGAATTGTATCCCAAAACTGATGATGAACTTGAAAGAATGTCAAGAATTCCTTATGTTAATGTCATTGGTTCAGTTATGTACTTAATGATATGTACTAGACCTGATCTTGCTTTTAGTATTAGCATACTCAGTAGGTTTATGACTAATCCTGGGGAAGAACATTGAAATGCTTTAAAATGGATTTTAAGGTACTTAAAAGGCACATCAAATCTTGAACTTGTGTTTAAAACGAACAATGAAGGGGTAACCTTAAAGGATTTTACTGATTCTGATTTTGTTGGGGATAGAGATAATTGAAAATCGACCTCATCTTATTTCTTTACCTTATGTGGTACTGTAATTAGTTGGAAGTCACAATTACAGAAAATTGTTGCCTTGTCCTCAACTGAAGCGGAATATATTGCTGATTCTAATGCTTGTAAAGAAGGTATTTGGTTAAGTGAACTTTTAAAGGAACTTGGTTTTGTAGATGAATATGCTATCCTGTATTCTGATAATCAAAGTGTAATACATTTGAGTAAGAACCCCATGTTTCATAATAGGACAAAACACATAGATATTAAATATCATTTCATTAAAGATATCATATGAAAAGGAATTTTGAAAATTGGTAAAGTTACCACACAATTTAATCCCTTTGATATGGGAACTAAAATAATACATTTAAACAAATTTTTGAACTGTTTGAAGATATTATCAACTGATATTGTTTAATGTTTTACATGTACTTCGAGCAAATGAAATCACAAAGTGTGATATGCTCCTGGCTGCACTATAGCCTGAAAACTTTGGTAGCAAGGTGGAGATTGTTGAGAATCGAACCCTGCTATATGCTTCAAAAGTTTTCACTTAAGTCGCATTTCTGGAAACACAACTTCTTTAATGGTTTGCCTCAACTAGATCTTGACACTTGGCACTTGTTGGACCGTTAGATTGACTATTCTAATAAGTGATATAAATACGGGGCTTGACTGTTCATTTGACTAGTGTTTTCATTTGACTAGGGTTTTCATTTGTCTTCTCATTTCTCTCGAGTGAGGCGATTTTCTAGAGTGTTCCTTCGAGATTTCTAGGGTTTGATTCTTTGTGCAATTCCTTTTGAATCTCTCATTTGAGATGTGAGATTATATGTTTAGGCTATAAAATACTTTTGTTTTCTTGTGTGAAAATTGTGAAATCTTGATAGATCTGGTGATTGAACTGCTGGTTCGAGATCTATGTTATCTTGTGTGATTAGAGACAAATTTGATGGTTCTTCTGTGAGAGATAAGTCTCTTATTTGTATTCCATATTCTGGTTGAACATTCTTGTAACCTTCGTTGCCATTTTAAGGCATTATAGTACAATCGAACTATATCTATCTTTTGATGGATACTCAACGGGGGATGATGTATTAAAAGGGTCATCGAACCTCTGGGGCTTTGGCCAAAAAAAATCTCTCGTGTTCAATCTTTAATTTCTGCAAGTTTTGATTTATAATATTCAAAGACTGTTTGTATTTTAAGTTTAATATCGTGTTTGGGCCTTTGCATCAATAATATTTCAATAAAGGTAATACGATTTTATGTTATCTAGTATGGTCGTCTTTTAATTCTATTGTTGAAAATAGAGGTTGCTCCTGTATTTGTTCCGATAAATTCTTGCAATTCTCTGAGTACGTGCTTGGACTTCTCAAATGGGCACCTGGATTCCAACATTACTCCACATTCGTGCACTTGAGCATTACCCTTTTTTTTTTTTTAACTGAATGCTGCTATCTATACAAAATTGATCTCCTGCCCATAGCATGCAGGAGATAGCCACACCATCGGTTGATAACATATCTTGTGTCCATTATGAGCATGATATCAACTCCAACTATCTAAAAACATTCTTGAATTTTGCACAATTTTCGCTTGGAATGCTCTTCCTCTCTATCAGGTTATTGATATATAAATATGAAGATTTCCATTGCCTTTTACCAGATTCTTGTCTAACCAAGCCAAGACTGGCGTTCATTTTATGCGTTTTTTAGGCGATTAAGGTCTGCTGTCTTATTTGGGTTTGGTTGTTTGGCAAAATACACTAGGGTAAAAGATTTTAGATTCTCTTTTCTTTTCTTACTTCCACTGCAGCATATGAACTTTCTTGAGGAAAAAAATAATAATTAAAATTGCTCCTGCTTTCATAATGCAACACGTTTCTCCTTCTCAATGTTTGAAGATTGAAAGGTAACAGAATAGATAAACGACACTTCAATGACCAATTAATTGCTCCAGAATTAGAGACAATATACACAAAACACAAATGCACATAGAAGCGTTATCATCTAGTTGAAAATCATTTGTCCATACCAGATATTGATGCCGACTGACTCACCTTAGTGTAGCTCAATATCACGATTCATTTCCTTTTTGACCACCAAGTAGAAAAAATCAGTACCTGTGTATTTCATCCGGATATTCTTCATGTACACGAATATATATGTTTTACATGGCAAGATTGACCAGGGAAATAAGATCTCAGGTGATCCACAGGTACACAACTCTATAGCAATCTGAATATTTTATATGCCAGTTACCAATTTTGAAAGAACCACAATCATACCGTTGCAAAAATGTTTAAAGCACTGCAACCTGCATCTCTTCTATGTTTCCGAAATGGACTGGCATTGGCATGCAAAGACGTTTAATATCTCCCTTAAATGGTGTCTTCATTTTATGAATCTTGATCTCATATAGCTTCGGCCAAAGCTTTCCCGTCACTATACACAAATGGTGTCTTTAGAACGAGCAGAAGAAAATATGATTCCATCAGGTATAAAATAAGAAGCAATAGGAACATTACACGGACAAAGCTACGATAAAAGAATTGTGGGGGTAATTTTCAAAAAATGTTAATTGTGGGGGCAAAAAGTGAAAACTATAAAGGATTTTTTATTATTTATTTTTTTGAAAATCTTGAAAAAATCTTGGGCAAAATTTGAAATTTGACTGCCCCACACTAAATCTGTCCCTGTGAACATAATGGAACTTACCGAAAATGCGGTTTCTTTTTTCATCCCATGCTATGCCGTTCAAGACATCGATGCTCTGAAAATTTGGGTTAAAAGAAAATTCTCAGGTTTATACCGGACAAAATTATTCAAGTATGTAATATTCAGATAGGCAGTTTTTGTATACCATTTCACCAGCTGCAATCAACTCTTTCCTAATAGCACATTAGAATTGATTAGACAATTTTGTCCCAAGAAGAATATCGATGAGAAAATAAATGTGTCCCCGATGAAATCAAGCAAGTTGAGTAAAGAACCTCAAATCAGGAAGGAGAATCCATCCAATCACCACGCCATCTTTACTTGATATTCTAGCAATGCAGTCGGTCTGCATATTGAAGGAAAACAGTTAATCCGAGTAAGGTTCGATAAAGAAAATAAAATATCAGTCAAGGTAGCAAAATCAGGCCAGTGAACAGATGATGGAATTATTGATAACTTCACCAAAGTGAAAAGATGCTAGTACCTGTTTTATTTCAAGCAACTGTACAATAAATCATACATCTACATAGGAATATAAAATTCATGGTAGTGGCTTATATCATGCAAGTTAATGTTACAGTAGTGATAATTTCATCCATTACGATCTTTGACAACTATTTCTGATCTAAATAGCATGCCCCACTAAAACTAAACAGTTCGGTAACCACCATCAAGATGCAAATGATATGATTAAAAATAACCACATGATTCAAGAATAATGAAGAAGAAATTCAGTCTTCATACCTGCCAAATATTTGCCCATACTTCGCCATTCACATACTCCAGTTCATTGAGGTTGTGAACCTCATCTCCTTTGTACTTGACAGTGTGTGCTTCAATGACTGTTGGTTTGAGAGAACATACAAAAATGACTGACCAATTAAATGAAGATGCCAGAAGAGAAATGAATATTCATAATGCGGTGAACAATGTATACTTGCACTCAAAAAACAGAAATGCACATGCATGCACTTGGGGAAAAAAAAAAGAAAAAAAAGAAGAAGAATATACATATATATTCGCACATGCAGGTTTTGACATAGTCAATTAATTTCTGACTATCCTGGAAGCAACTGCAAGAGTAGAGAATTCAAGTTCTCCACCCACAGAGGAGGGGGGGGGGGGGGGGGGGGGGGAAGGTGAGATGGGTGTTGATGCTGTAATGGGCCTTGAGAAAGATCTAAATTTACTTCTAACTTTCATATAGTGGAAACCTTTCAATGTTTGAGGGTTAATCTGATACAAGGTTGAAGTTCCATCACTTCCGAATATAACTTTCTCATCAGTTGCCAACCCCCAGCCATCTTGCATTTGGTGAGTGAACTTCCTAAACTGTAGACGATGCAGGAGAATAACAGAGATAAATCAACCAATTACTCCAGAATCTATGCATCTTTATAAATCAAAGGATGGATAAACTAATAAAATGGAATCAAGATGACCTAGGGATTTGGAAGTAAAGGCTTCTCCAAAAAATACCATAGCATTAAGACAAGTGTTGTCAAAATGAATCTTAAATACATTCAAGACTAAAACACATAATCCCTGCTAAATCGGATTGATTCAATCAACAAACTAGAATTATAAGATTAACTTAAACCACATAAAAAATTCTTCCTCTTTAATCAAATTCTCACCATAGCATATATCAAATATATAGAACTTAAGGCAACCAACTTCAATAAGAGCCTGTTTTGCATGACTTTTGAGAAGCCAAAATGAGCTTCTGAAATCCAAAAGCTGCCTTTTGGATTCATTGACTAATCTTATGAAAATGATTTTTTTAGTTAGAAGAACTTTTAGAAGAATCTTATCCAATGTGATTCCTCTAAAAGCACTTCCGAAATAGGAAGTTCTCTTAAAAATTAGTTTCCAAGCAAAAATTAAGGAAGCTTCTACAGGAAGCAAAAGAAAAAGCTAAAGCGATTCCAAACAAGCCCAACTCACCCTCTACAATTATAGACTTCAATGCTGTCAATATTAGCACTTCACTTGAAAGCATGTAAGATTAAATATGACAAATAATTGAAAACTGATTTTTATACTATCATGAGTACACTAATGTTCCCAGATATGTACCAGACAATACATTTTACTAATCTTGCAGCTGCAATTCAGAAACTTTCTGAGAAATATAGCTATAAACTTAACGTCCAAAAATCACCAAAGCAAATTTGGAAAGCACTCAGGGAATGCAAGTAAATTAAAATTAATAGCACTAAACTGGATTTCATACTTTTGATTTCATACAAGTAAATATCATCAAATTAAAATGTCACAAATATAGAAAGGATAACGTTCAAACAAGGAAAAGGGTGAAGCACAAACTTTGCTTAAGTTATGTCGGTCATATATGAAACCAGTTTTCCCTAACCAAGTAACTTGAAACAACCTACAAAAGTACATGGGATTATAACATTAGAATTATGACTATTTAACTTTGACATAAAAGAATCAACTGATTTAGAATTTTCAACTGATATAAATAAAATGATGCTTTGAAAAGTATATACATGACCACCGAACCCTATAAAGACTTTGCATAATAAATGATCAATGAAACTGCTGATCCACAGATGCAGAATGTCACAATAACCTTCTTTCCCTACTTATGTTTACAATTTCAATACAGGGGGTAGCACAGTTGGTCAGGCATTGGATTTGCTCTCCAATGGTTACCAGTTCGAGCCCCCTCAGAGCCACTGAGATGAATATCCGACTGTAAACTTCAGGGCTTCATGGGATTAATCGAGATGCGCATAAGTTGGCCCGGACATTCACGGTCATAAAAAAAAAACTTATGCTTACAATTTCTAACTTTTAATCTATAAATGCTACCTCTACACAACAATGAGAAACTAAAATCTAAAACTGAAACAATTTTGCTCACAGACCTTTCACCGATAAGAGTTAAACCCTCTCCAAAGTAAGAATTCTGCAATTTGAGAATAGCCTCAACCTGCAGACGTAGAAGCGGAGAATTATGTATGTGTAGCCAGATCGGTGAGATGTTTCCTTTCTGAGGCTTACATTCAAACTACATTCAGTAAGAAATAAATATTTTATGCTGCAGTGCAGAAACCAAGTTTGATCTTGAAGAAATCCAAAGCAAAATTGAGATGCCGAAATCTAGAAATAGGTACCTTCCCTGTCCGAAGAGCGACTTTCCGAACGGATGACTGCAATTAGGAAGATGAAAAACTTAAATGCATGACTTGTAGGCAAAAACTAGCTGTTAATGTGTAAACAATAATATATGCAAAGTACAAGCATCCAGAAAATGAAACCAGAAAAAAAGTCCGGGGCAGTGAAGTAGCTCCATATGATTTGGAATTTTCCTTGTATTTTAGGTTTCATCAGGACCATGCACAACACAGGACTAATCAGGAAGAACTAAATATACAACTTGAAGCAACATTATGCGAAAAAGGAAATAAGCACAAACACAGGAACAGCATTGACGCCCTATATCTATATTTTTCAAGTCTTAAACATGGATAAGATGCTAACTCACATGTCCATTAAGACCAGTTGATTCGAAGAGTGTATCATTTTCCACATACAATAGCCCCTGAAAGAAAATGGACACTGTCAATCTCTAAAGCAGAGCAACAGTTTTCAGATTCAAAATTATAGGTTTACAACTCCTTGGAGAAGCTTTCGATTGAAACTAAATATAGAAGACCATAGCATTAAACATGACTTTCATCTAATTCCACTTAAGCATGCAAGCAAATTGGAAGGTATATCCAGGTGTATGAAATAAAGCCCATTTGGTTTGGATAATTTATCTGCTTTAATCAGAAAGCTGATAATCAAAACTTTCAGTTGGATGTTTGTAACAATGAAAAAACTAATTAATTCCAGGTTATTATTCACGAAGCTCAAAAGGACTGATTGCGTAATGTTTCTTTACCATTTTCCTAAATTCGACTCTCCAAATTTTCTTCATGCGGTCCAAAACGAAAAAGGCTTAGAAATAATCATTTGTAAAATGACCTGTACACATTACCTATATCAACATTAATGTAGAAAGAAGAAAAACAGACTAGAAAATGCAATTACATCAAAATATGCAAAGATTTACCAAAATAAATGTCATTATTAACTTCAAAATTACGGATCACAAACCCATTCAAGTACAAAAATGTTCAATCGAACAAGCATAAAAATAGCAAGATTCAAATTTCCGTAAAACGGACCTGAGTGAAGGCATTAGGATCGTGGGGGAACTCATTGACGACTTCTACAGCGTAAATTTGATCCGAGAGAGCGTGATTTGGATCCAAGGAAGGTTTCGTTCCAAACACGCTCCAGATGTTAGTCGAAATGTTTAGTACAACAAAAACGAACAAAATAGAAATAGCTGAAATGACCAAAGAGAACTTTCCCAGAGGAAACGACGGCGTAGAACGCGCCATCGAATTGTGACTGGGTTTAGTGAGGCATGATGATCGCTTCATAGATTTTTTCCTCAGCGATCCGCTGGCCATGGTGAAAGATTAGAGTTCATACGTTGAGGGTGGTGGCGGGATTACAGTGTGGGGGGCGGATGACTGCGGCAACTGGCGGAGGAGGTGATGGTGGAATGACGAAGTCTGTTTGCCTTCGTAAGTCAACTGACGTGTTCCTGGTTTGACTCGTCAGAGTATAATAACCTGGAATTAAGGGGAAAAATGAAGTTAATAATATTAATGTTGGAACAAAATACTTTTATGAATAAATCTGATTGTACAGATGGACTTGACAGATATAGTTAATAGATCCTTCACTGAAGTGTGACTCCACCTGTATAAAACAAAAAAAATTACTGCGAGCCCCGCCCATGTGATTTATCTGTCAATCGTCTCTGTCAAACCCATTTGTACAACCAGCATCTCTGTACTTTTATAGAGTTAAATCCACCAAAAACAAGTAAACTTAATACTTAGTGTCATTATAGTCATTCAATTTAATTTTGTTTCATCATGATCATCAAACATTATATTTAATGTCATCATGACAACTCAATTTAATTTTATTTCACTATAATCACCTAATTTCATAAATAATTTCATCATTACCACTCAATTTCATATAAGATTTGAATATGGTCACCCAACTTCTTTTTACCATTTTCACTAATTTTAAGTGTAAAAATAGTAACTTCGTTTATATATAAAAAACAAAATAAAATAAAAATTTATTTGAAAGTAAACGTTTTTAAACTAAAATAAAAAACTTATTTTAAAAAAAGTTACTTTGAGAAATAAAAACTTATTTTTTTAAAAAAGGTTTTTAAAATAATTTTTTTCCCTTTTTTAAATTTATTTTTTATATATAATTCAAAGTAGTCATTTTATCGCTTTTAAAATTATGGCTTGTTTGATAGTCATCAAAATTGGTGGTAATCTTGGTGTTTGATTGCATAACTTTTCCACTCATTTTCTAGGTACAATCATTTAAAACACATTTTTCACCTTTTATTTTTCCATTATTTTGGTGGAAAAAGTAATTTTTCATCTTTTTTATTTTTATTTTTTAAACAATGAAAATATATTCTAAATTCAATGGTAAAAAAAATTATCAATTTAATTGACAATTTGCATGAAAAATAAAGTCAAACAAACACAAAAAATTTCAAAAATTATTATTTTTAACGTTTTAGCAATCCAAACAAATTTTAATACAGATTGTAAAAAAATTTATCTCAAAAAGTAACAATTTTCATGAAAAACAAAGTCAAACAGGTTAGGTGAAAAATTATTCCAATCAAATATTATTAATTATAATTCCTTCTAAAACAAAGTCTAGGCAATTCAATTCCTTGCAATTCGTTTTCTTTCCACCCAAATTCCACCATTACAATCAAACGCGAAATGGTGAAAAGAAGTAAGATGACAATGATAAAACGTTATTGAAATTGAGTGGTTATGATAAAATGTTATATGAAATTACGTGGTCATAGTGACACTAAATATAAAGTTCGCTAGTTATAGTGAAACAAAATTATAAATTAGGTGATTATGGTGACAATAAATATAAAGTTGGATGACCATTGGTGAATTAAAACCTTTAAAGCTCTATACCATAATTTGTATTGCTTTACCTTCAATTATATTTATTGCATGACTAATATTAATTAGAGATTTAATTCTATGACATATTTATATGATTAACTTTCATAATTATTGTCATTAGTTTGATAATTATTTTTATATCAATACAAAATTAAAATATGCTCATGCTTTGGGAAACCAGAAATTGGCTTGTTCAACTTTTATCAATGGTAGGAAATACCATTGTGAGTTAAAAAAAAAATAAAAAATAAAAAATCTTAGGTTTCGTACTAATATTTTTTTTAGAAGTAGATGAAGTTCAATTCGACTCGATTCTAAAGAGAATTGGATGAAACTGAGTGTCAATTAGTATTGTGAAAATGAATCACCGAATATATTTCTAAATATGAAACTGAACTAGAATCGAGTCGTTCAGTTCTGATCAAATTCGATTGCTTGTATTAAGTTCTTAAATTCACTAACGCAAATGACGTGTAGCTATACAAGTTATTAAACTATAGTTGTTTCATGTCTAAATTTTCCATAGTCTATTCATTAAAACGATTTGTATTAGTGCTAATGATTTGCATTTTTTCAAGCTTAACAAAAAATGCGAAAATTTACATAAAATGCTTAACTATTGGTTGAACGAGTTCTCTAAAAACATGTTCCAATATCACATCTATTTTCTTTATACTTTGAGAGACTGAAAATGTTAACTTGAAAAAAAGGAAAGGAATCCAAGCCTTTTAGTCTAAAATTATATCTATGAAATTTAATGATCATTTTTGTCTAAATTCATACTTAAAATCATATTAAATTGAAGGATAATTAACACAAAACGTTATTATCTTTCGATCTTATTGTGCAAGACGTCCATATTTTTCATTTTTGGCATTTTCAACCCTTATTTTCATCTTTCATTATGAAAAATATTATTTTCTCAAAAAAATAAAAAAATAATAATAATAATAAATAAAAATTTTAAAATGACAAATATACCTTCCTATTTAAAAAAAGAAAAATTAAAAAACAAATTGCAATAATACTCCTAAACTTTTTTAAAAACTACAAATGGGTTCAAATAAATTATTAAAAGGGTAATTAACACAAAACATCCATACATTTCAATATTATTGTGTAAAATGTCCATACATTTTATCTTTTGATATTTTCACCCTTATTTTCATATTTCATTGAGAAAATTATCATTTTCATTAATTTTCTCAATTAAAAGATGTAAAATAACTAATATACCTTTCCATTTAAATAAAATAACAATAAAGAACAAATTGCAACTATACTCTCACATTTTTCAAATAAAATTCAAATAAATAAAAATCAATTTTTTAATTATTTATTTGAATATTTTTTTTGAAAAATTTGGGAATATATTTGCAATTTGTTCTTTATTATTATTTTATTTAAATATGAGGGTATATTTGTCATTTTACAACTTTTAATTGAGAAAATGGATGAAAATGATGATTTTCGCAATGTAAACGTGAAAATAAGGGTGCGAATGTTAAAAATGAAAAGTATAGACGTTTTGCACAATAATATAGAAATGTAGGGACATTTTGTACTAATTACCCGTTTAATAATTTATTTGGACTCATTTGCAGTTTTTTTAAAAATTTGGGAGTATAATTACAATTTGTTCTTTTCTTTTCCTTTTGTTTTATTTAAATAATAGTGTATATTTGTCATTATGTATTTTTTTTTATATTGAGAAAATGATATTTTTTGTAATGAAATGTGAAAATAAGGGTAAAAATGTCAAAAAAAATGAAAGGAAATAACGTTTTGCACAATAACACTGAAAGACAGGAACATTTTGTGCTAATAACCCTTAAATTGAATATGAGTTTGATGTACTAAGATGAAATTCATTTTTAAAAAAAGGTACAATGGCTGGTGCAACCTAGAGATGACAGCGAGCCGGGCCGGCCATTTTTGCCAATTCAGTTTTGGGATAAATCGAATTTTTAGGTTCTTGGTATTAGAAATTGGATGGGACCGAAACTAACCAATTCTTGATTTTAATCCTCAAAATTGAATAAAACTAGATGGAATCAGGTGATCACTATTTGATTCTAGTTCGATCCAATGGTTCTAGTAGGTGCAAACTTAAGTTGGGCTAATATGCATAATTTATTTTTTTCATAAAGAGAAAATCAAGTTGGGTTGAAGCCCAAGCAAGTTCGATTTGACCTAGTTCTCATAAGATCATAAATCATAGCAAATTATGTTTCGTCCTAACATGTTCTTTTTGTGTCTCGAAAAACAAAGTTGCAAATTGTTGTGGAACTCACTTATTTCTTCTTTTATGATTCTTTTTTCGAGCAATGACATGTTGATTATTCTAAGTACATATTGATAGGTGTAAGTTTTACGCTTATTTAGACCGTCAAAAGAGGAATTTGGAAATGCTTTTGGAGAATTAATACTTAATATTGTGTGAATATCATTTCTTTAGGACAAAATTGATGTGTGACGGCTTTTGGAAAAAAAGAAATGAAAAATGGGCAAAAAAAATGTAAATTGTACGTAAACTAGAAGATGGGAACCAAAGTGGTATGAATTGAAAGATGATGGACCTCAATTGCAATGCAAAGGAACTAGAATAAGAAGTTGAGAACGATGACCAAAATGTAAATGGACATAAAGTTAAACCTTTCAATTACAAGACAAATGCCCATGTGATCACATGGGTAAAAGATGAATTTTTAGTGTATAAGCACGCGTTTGCCTCTGTTATTATATATTATAACGAGAGAAATAGTAATTTTTTGAAGAATGTGGTGAAAAAAGAGAGTTTTTTTTTTTTAAAATTTTTTATGTGTAATATTAATTTATTAGACAATCGATAATATGTGATTAATAAGAAGAGAAAGAAAAATAAATTATAATTTAATGAAAAATAATGAAGGCCAAACGGACCCTATATGAGTTGTGCCGTGCTATTTCAATTCCAGTTATCATGCATTCGCGTGGTATAAATCCGTGAGCAAGCCTATAATACAAGTTAAGATGCTGAAAATATAAAATATTATATTTAAACCACATGAAAATACATGTAAAACTAATTTCATAGAAAGTGCCTGACGGAACCTTTCCTACTCATCTCAAATTGTTTGGCAATGAGAAAATTTGAGAATTACAAATTTTACTTCCTATTTTTCCTTTTTTATTAGCATACTTTCCTTTCACAGGCCATTCGAAAGTTCAATCACTGGAACTCAATCCCTTTTATGGCCACGAGAATATTTTTCAAACGGTAAGAAATCAGCAATAAAAATAAAAGAAATAGATTGCAAAACAATAATTCTTGCTCTGGTAATAACAATTTGAGAAACCAATACTAAAATTCGAAGTAACAAATTTGTAGAAGACATCTTAGCACAAGCCTCAGGACTTCCACACAAGTTCCAACATCTAGTAGCTAATGTGCCAAATATATGGAAACTTGGCAAATGAATATCTAGGACAAGTTCTAACTTGGGGGTGCTCCACCAAAGCTGCCAGATCCACGCCCAAAGCCAGGTCTTCCACCAGAACCCTGCATGTCGAATTGAACGGGTCAAATTTTCATATGATGAAAAGACTTCACATAAAATAAAAAAGTAATACCAAATAGGGAGTACCAAAGAACCCATGCTGGGATTGATTTGAGAATGTTATATTCTAATAAAATTTGGTAGTTTAGCCAACAAATTGGCATGCTCTACAATTGCCTCAAAAGAGAGATTTTGAAGGGACAAGCAACCAAAATCCTCAACCTCTACTCTTCCACAAACAAAATCCAAAAACAAAAGAGGGGGGTTGATTTTAAGCAAGCATGGTAAGAGAAAGTTTCAGTTTTCTGGCATAATGTATGTTACTAATTATTTCCACCAAGAAGAAAAATAATAATCCATACTTGACCAGCACTGACAAAAAAAATAATAATCCATACTTATCAACATAAATCAGTTGCATGTTAAATAATTAAAAAAAAAAAAAAAAGAAGAAGAAGAAGTTTTTGTTTGATGCAAATTTAGCTGTCAACCACTGACATTGTATCATGTAGAGAGATAAATTAATCAAATTTTATGTTTTAATATAATACAAGTTGCTGTCTTTGAGAAATAATCAGATTAATTATTTCAACATCTCAAATGTGCCACTCATGAAAGTTTACATGACTAGCATCATAATAGAATGAAATCGGATCAGTAAACAATGTTGGGAAAAGGAAATGTGTCATTTGATGTTTACGGTCTAATGTGGTGAGCAACGAAACAATGTAGTCAACATGGAAAATGGTATAAGAGTAATTCTATCAATCACAATTGCTAATCTAGGTGGCAATTAAGTGACATTAATTGATATATCATTTTAAATGGGATCTATAACCCTGCATTTAAATAATGTATCAATTAATTCCACTTAACTATCGCCTAGAAGGCTGGGCATCAGTAGTTGTGATAGATAGTAATATTCAGGGTATAAATAAAGTTTAAAAATTTCCTAGTGACAAGTGTCTCACATTTGGCTTGTGAAATGCATCATGAATGCAAGTCACAAACACGATCAAGGTTAAAAATTATGTAAATACTTCCATTTGCAGAGGTGACATTGTAACATGTAGAGAGAAAGATAAATTAACCCAATTTTATGTTTTATAATATAATACAAGTTGCTGTATTTGAGAAATAATCAGATAGTTATTTCAACATCACAAATGTGCCAATCATGAAAGTTTACATGACAAGCACCCTAATAGAATGCAAGACGGATCAATAAACAATGTTGGAAAAAGGAACTTGTGACATTTGATTCTTTGATGTTCACAATTTAATGTGATGAGCAAAGAAAGAGTGTAGTCCACATGAAAAATGGAATAAGGGTCCGTTTGATTGCAAGATGGAAATTGGGTGGAAAAAAACGAATTACAGATAATTAAATTGCCTAAACTTATTTTATCAGGAATTGTCGATTAATTGTGTTTGACTGATATAATTTTCTACCTGAAAAAAATTTGAAAATTTGAATGTTTTGGTATTCGTTTGGCTTAATAAAAATTGTCCATTAAAAGGATAAAATTTGTTATAATTGGGGATAGAATTTGTTTCAATTACAAAAAAAAAAAAAAAAAAAAAAAAGAGGAAAAACAAATACCATTCGTTTGATTTTGTTTTCCATGGAAATTGGCAATTAAGGGGATAAATTTTTTTTTTTACAACTGGGGTTGAATTTGTTTCAATTGCCAAAAATAAAAAAAAATAAAAAACCTAGAACTGCTTTTCAAAGTCTTGGAAAAGCCAATTCCATGAAAAGCAAGAAAAGACCAAAAGGTGGAATTTTAATTGTCAAGAAAATATTGTCTATCAAACATGGCAAAAGTGGGAAATGAAATTTCAATTCCATTTTCCATGGAAAAAAGGGCCTATCAAACAAGCCCTACAAGTAATTCTATGTTCACAATTTAGGCCCTGTTTGATTCCCATTTTAATTTTCATTCTCATTCTTCTAATAATTTTCAACCACACATTCTTCAATAGAATAATATTTTCTATCACATCAATAACTTTTCCTTCTTTTTAACCATACATTTCTCATCATATCACTATTTCAAAATTCATTTTTTCCAAATAATGCCTATCAAACACACTCTTAATGTGGTAAGCAAAGAAAGAGTGTAGTCAACATGGAAAATAGCACAAGAGTAATTCTATAAATCACAATTGCTGATTTAGGTGGCAATTAAGTGGGGGCATTAATTGATATGTCATTTTATATGAGACCCATATCCCTATATTTAAGATGCCGTATCAATTAATATCACTTAATTGTCACCTAGACGTCTAAGCATCAGTAGTTGTGATAGATAGCAATATTTAGGGTATAAACATAATTTAAAAATTTCCTATGACAAGTATCTCACATATGGCTTGTGAAATGCATCATGAATGGACGTCACATATAAGATAAAGGTTAAAAATTATGGAAATATTTCAATTTGCAGAGGCCCTAAATACCATTGGCACATTAATAAACAAATGTGCACACAATTAAATAAGCCTTAATTCACTCAAGATCCATTTCACTTTTATTATAAAGAGGACAAACAAAAATGTCAAACAATATCAATATCAATAAAATAGAAAATGCAGAAAATAATCAACAATCAAACAAGATTTAGCATAAAAGAAAATCTAAATTACCCTGAAAGCAGGCTGGTAGTCAGCCGGAGCTCCACCCTTCTCACCACCAAATTCACCAGGTGGTCCTCTTGGGCCGCCCCTGTACCCATCCCTATCTCCAAACCTTGGCCTGTCACCCTCGAATCTTGGTGGTCCGCTATAATAACAATCCCAATAAACACATGATATTACTACAAATGCGTAAGATAATTGGAACTTGTATATCAATCAAAATGTTTAAATAATTAACTAATCATAAATCCGTAATACCTCAATGTTTGAACCATAAAAGAATTAGATATCAATTATACAACAAATTAAATAAATACTTCTGGGAAGTTAAACATCTTTGTAACTATGATCAACCACCAAGATAATCAAATCAAACACAGTAATAAACACATGTAACAGCATACGATTAATGTTAACAAATGAAAAATAACAATTAATTTACCGTGGGCGGTCGCCTGGTGGGCCTCCCATGGGCCGACCTAGGGGCTTAGCAGACTTCTTGAGAGTAGCTGGGACAATCTCAGAAGGAAGGTTGAGGTAGGTCCGGAGGAACTCGATGCCATCATTGGTCAAATACCAGTAGTAATGCATCCAGGCAAAGGTCTCCCGTATGTATTCCTTGGACTTAAAGCTCTGCATCAGCTTAATCACCTGCAAGTTAGGTACATCGATTTCCGGGTGCTTGGCAAGGTTGTAATCCTTCTTCGCATAGCATACACCCTCTGTCAATGTTTAAATATGTATATAACCCAACATCAGAGATCAATAAAAAATGTAAAATATGAGCGCCTGTGTTCGTTAAAGAGAATGAATTTGATGTGACCTTGGAAGAGGTATTTTGAGATCTCTCTCCTGTTCTTCTCTGGGATAATCTAGTATAAAATTATCATCAGTCCATGATTTATCCTAATTACCAACAGAAACATAAAAATAAAACGAAAAACAGATATATGTACAGAAAAAAAGAGAGATAGAGAGATGAATGATACCATGACTGCTGTATGATCGATCGATCGATCGGCGGCGTAGAATTGCGCAGAAGATTAGGGCTCTGGCTGATGATGCAGCAGCAGTTGAGAAATTGAAGAAACCCTAAAAAGGCGGGCTTTTATAGTATACGTTTCGTGGGGACATGGTGGGCTGAAATTTAAGTTTCTGAGTCTTGAACCATGTCTATATGGGTCATTTTATAGTATATACGTTTCGTGGGGACATTGTGGGCTGAAATTTAAGGTTCTGAGTCTTGAACCATGTCCGGGCTGAAATTTAGAACGACGTTTTTTTCGTATTTTAATTTTGTGTTTTAAGTTTTGAATTCGTTTTATATTTTGTGTTTTAGGTATTAATTTTGAGATTATTAAAAACTCGTTCTTTTTGTCATTTTGAAAAAATATTTCCCAACTTGTACTTTTTAAATTTTGGCAGATTTGTGAAGAAAACAGCCAAAACGTAAAAAACTTGTTTTCTGTTTTCTTCACAAAATTTTCTGCCGTTTTCAAAAACTTGTGTTTCGAAAATAGGAAAGAGAATGCATTTTCAATGTTTTGAAAAATCGAAAACAGAAAACGGCCTGAAAACAGTGAAGAGAACGCCCCCTTAAGGTTCTGAGTCTTGAACCTTGTCTATATGGGTCATTTGTTTTACACTGCTTAGGCCCAAGCTAGCTTGTGCTCAACTATATTGTGAAGAAAATTAGGTCCATGTTTGAATCACATTATTTTTTCATTCTCATTATTTTACTAATTTTTAATTACACATTTTTTAATAAAATAAAATTTTTCATCACATCAATAATTTTTTCTTATTTTTTAACTACATATTCCTTATCACTTCAACAGTAAAAATGTATTCTTCCTCAAATGATTTGGCTCAAATAGGGGCCACAAGAAATCATTGTTTTAAGATCTCATTATCTTCATTATAATGTTTATTAAAAACCAAGTGTTAAATATAATATTATTATGTAAAATATATTTTAATGTATTTAAGAATAATTAAACCCACAATTTCAAATCTTTCAAATTTTTGTATCATTTATCCTAATCTTTCATTTGTTGTACCCATGTTTCCAAATCTTTCATTCCCATCCAGGGAAAAGGATATATGTACAATTTCCATCCATGCCTTTTAGTTGAACAAAAAATAAAAAATAAAAAAATTGACTGTTATAAACTAGAGGGAAAAAAGAATAAAGTATAAGAGTCAAAACTCAAGTGTGCATTTTTTTTTGAGAATCAAGACTTATCTTTATTGGGTCCAAAATAAGAGTTATAATTGGAATGAAATAGATCTTCTAAATTATATAAGACTTGTCCATGTATCATGATAATACTAAATAATCACAAATTATTATCTTATTATTTTACAACACTCCCCCGTCGATGATTATTTCTATAATAATTATTTCATTGGAATTTTGTTTGACAAAAAAAAAAAAGAAAAAAAAAACACGATGGGACAAAAATGCCAACAAATGAAAAAATAACTATAAATAATTTGGAGTAATAAAATGTTGATTCGTTAAGACCTTGTTAAGAAAATTCAGTGGACCAAAACTTGATCAAATGAAAAAAGAGTACAACCACACATTCTGATTTCAATTCTTGTATCAAGATATCCATATCTCGTACATCTATGTCTTTAATATTACAATTTTTGGTGAAGTATGTCTCATATTAATTTGCATAGTATTCAAATAACACCGTTTTCATAAGATATATTTTATCAATCTTTGATAACTGTAGTACACATGATGATTCAAAAATAGCTATTGTTTATCTCTTCGGGAGTCTCATACATATAAGATATTATTTTGAAGGTAAATGTCTTACATGCTATAGACAATTATTATACAAAGAATAGGCCTCGTTAAAATCATATTAAGAAAAACCATACAGGAAAATCCTAATAAAGAAAAAAGAGTATATTATTCTTTTGAATTCGCTACAAAAGTTGTCTCGTTAAAAATTTTACTAGGAAAATCGCATGGGACAAAATCTTGGTCAAGAAAAGAAGAGTACAACACGTAGTTATTCCCCTCATGATAATATTATTTAAATTATGCTTCAAGCCTATTAAATCCTTCAAAAATACTATTTAATTTATATGTAAAATAAGTTGACTATAATTACATTTATTATACGCATATCAAATTTCATGTATTGTCACTCTAACAATGTATAAACGTGATTACATCAACCATATGATGTCTATTTATATAAGTTTTCGCGACATTTATTATGTAAAGAGTTGTACATTTTATATTACGACTTTATTTTTTCCATTTTCAATTCGCATAAGTAAATACCTTTAGGTGTTCAGATTGTAGATCTGAAAATTTTATGTGTCTCTAATAAATTCAATTTAGTATTGCGTTCCTTTTATTTGACCAATCATTACTTCAATCAATATAATTCGACGTATTTATTTTGATTCCTCTCTATATGACGTAGTACATCATGTGCAAAATTGTTGTCGACAATTTTTTCTTTTCGATTATATTTCTTTTTTTATATTGACATAACTTATTGATAAATCTCAAGTTTCATTATTTCAGGTACCTAAACCTCTTCTGGGGTTTTATATATTGTTATGTCTAAATACTCATGAAGAATATATGTCTACTTAATGGGACCATCTTCGGGAATTGCTCTATTTTCATTTGAAGATTCTTTGTATTAAAATCAAACACCATCACGCTTTAGTCGTGTCATAACTCATAAATATATCAAATATAATGTTAACAAATTGTCCTCCTATGACATCAATTCATGTTGGAGCATTATAAGCTGACCTGTGAGATATTGTTGATCTCTTTGATCAGTAAATACATATAAATAAATCAACAATGCTACATGTACACACACCCCCTTACACAATGCCCTACACCCCCCTCACATGAAGGGGGGCCCACAAATATTTTATTATGTGTGGGCCCCCCTCCATGTGAGGGGGGTGTAAGGGATTGTGTGGGGGATTGTGTACAAGTAGCTTTATTCTAAATAAATTATCCTTCGAACTTCCAGTTCGAGTGATCTTTTGCGATAATTTAGATAATGATGTATTTGTACATTATTTTCAGTTTCTTAATTCCATCCTCCCAATGTTGAAAGAGTTGTCCAATCAAATTGACAATCATTTTTTCGGCGTTATAAAATATCACACATTTGGGATAAGGGTTCAAACTACGCATTTATTATGAACATTCTTTATTTTCCATTTCAGTGCATTGTGGTGGATCAATTTTACATATACTCTGCATTATCAAAATAATTAGATGAAAAAATTAGGCTCTAACCATAAGTCAATCATAATAGGAAGAACTATGATGTTGGTATGATTCATAATAGAATTCCCTAAAAAAATGAGAATTACTTTGTTTTCAATTAAATTAATTGGAGGTGTTTAACAAACAATAGTGTTGAGCCATTTATCAACATCCAAACTAACATTTATTAAAATGTTGAGATTTATGCTCACTATCATTAACAAGACACAATTTTGATTATATAATTTGCAAATTATGCTCATAATTTAAAATTTGAGCAGTAATTTTGCAAATTTCAGGTTGCGAACACTATGTAATCATCTAGTATATGTATCAAATCTATTAGATACAAATAATATTTACTTGATCAACGTGGAGGATGATGAATGCTTATTTATCACCCTAATTAATTTTCAGAAATATAGGGAATTCGGTCCCTATTTTAGCTAGTGATGATGGTTAATGAAACATTTTTTTTATGAAAAAGAACAAACATCATATAGTATTGAATTGAAGAATCTTCTGGTTCTTCATTGAATATTCATTTGAATTTTTAATTTCGCATCATTATTAATCCAATGATGATTCAATTTGTCATACCAAACAATAAAGTCAAATTGAACTTCTGGTTCAATATAAGATATAATTCAATGATTTAATTTCAAAGAATACGATTAAAGCTTAAATAATCATATATAATTCAAATAGTTAAACTAACCAATGTTCTCGTGACATTAATTATATGTTTTCCTTCTTGAAAATATGTCAATCCGAGTATACCAAGCCTTTGGTGTCTGTTTTAACTAAATAGAGAGCTTTTTTTTTTAAAAAAAAAAAAATCTAAGAACTTTTCTTTCATGACTTTTCTGTACATAACAATAAGGTTGATCGACATAGACCTCTTCTTCAAGAAAACAACCTAAAAATGTAGATTTCACATCCATCTGATGCAGGGACGAAGCCATATATAGTCAAGTGTAGGCCAGTGCCTACACTCAACTTTGGACCACCCCAGTTAAAGAATTGATTTGCCTACACTGTCGATGGAGAAGGGCAATACCAACGCTCAACTTTGTATTACTGTGAATGAAGATGCAACGTCGCCTCTTTGTGATGTTTTGGAGACTTCATATTTACTCTCATTTCTTGAAGCAAGAATTGAATAATATGTAGAATTCGCCGTCCACTGCCATTCTATAGATTTTTGGGAGAAATGGATAATGCCATTTGTACAATGGTTTTTGACAACATTATTGACAATGTTGTATGTGTCAAAAAAGTGATGTTGTCAATAATGTTGTAAAAAAGATTGTACACCAAGCATGATTGGGAAGAAATAGTGGGTGAGAGAAAAATGTCCACCACCATTCTACAGATTTTTGGGGAGTGTGAGAGAGAAAAATGGGCTGCTGAAAAAAAAATAGTGGAAGTGAAGTATTATCCATTTTGTGAAATATTTAATTATTGTAGTGGAAAGTGTGGTTTGTCATAAAATTAGTTGTACAAGTTTCTTTGTTATACAGAGAATTTTTTATACTTCAAATTTAACAGTAAATTTTGCTTGCACTAAATTTTTTTCTAGCTCTACACTTGATCTGATGTATCTTCCATTTCTTTTGAACAGCCAGTGCAATCACCATAAGAATAGTATCAGGTTAAGCTACATGTGTAAAAACTTTATATTAGTCAATACCTGTTTTCTGCTTGCACACTTTCACAAAAAGTCGAGCCTTTTTTTTTTTAGCTGAATAAATTGAAGGAATCTTGAAGTTCTTGAATATTTTTAATGGTTTATTAATTAATCTCCAGCTGTTTCATCCTCTTCTTTGTCCAAAAATCAATATTGGGTCTTCAATGCGGTGAATTTTTGTATCTTGTCTCTTGATTTTTCCAAAAGAATGATTTGCAAGATTTGTATGTTATATGATATGAGATGTTTGAGAGGTGTGTTTTTAGAGGTTCTCTATTCATAGGACAAGATTTAAATCCTAATTTGTGCCCAAAAAGTGAGAAAATTTAGAGCTTGAGTAAAAAGGGACTACTGGAATGTTCATTTTCAATTTTCGAGGAGTGATTTGCTATCACAATATAGTTTTGGTTGCAATTGCACAATGTAGCCAAGTTTGGAACTGCCGCAAAAGTTTTCGTATTTACGACCGCAACCCAAGTACACAAAGCGAACGTAATAGTCATTTAACTTTCAATCTATGCAATTAGGTCCCCAGCTTTTCTCTTTTATTCCATTCTATCCTTTCTTTTTTGTGATCTTGATCCTTAACCTTAAAATCATTATCAATTGGTCCTTGAAATTCTTTAATTATTGATAATCGATCTGATGTAAGTTCCAAGAGTTTGCAACTAAGTTCCCAAACTTTTCAAGTGTTAAATTTAACTCTCATTTTCTTCCAATTGCTCAATTAACACTTCCAATAGATCAGTTTCATCCCCGTTAGTCTTCAAGTGTTTCACATCAACTCCAATTAATCTCCAATGTTAGCTATTTCATTCCAATTTCATCCGAGTACATCCAAATTTGAGTTTTTCCTACAATAATCAGCAGTTAAACAAATTTGGTTAGAATTAATTCAAATAAACACATAAATATTCAAATTTGATGGTCCAAATAGGTGTAAAAGTTATACCTATCAACATTTTGTCATATGTGTCATTCTATTAGTCCTAAGTTCCGATGCATTTAATGTTTCTAACAATTAGTCACCCTATGGCCTAGGCCGACATGAAAAGAGTATGCTGACAAGTTGACTTGATAGATTGGCTGCTGTAGAGAGGTCAAGTCAAGTCAGTCAGTCATAGAAGATTTTGTATGGAAGATCTTCTAAGGTGCCTCACATGCTTGGAGGTTATTCTCCTCGGATTGTTGCTGCAATATATCGCATCACATCACCTCGTCCATGGAGGCTCGACTTTCAAATGTGGGTTCGACAAATTACATCACTTTAACTACAAAAAGGTTAGGATATGCCAAGTAGGATAGTGATGTGGAGTGCAGACCTGGATTCCCTTATTATGTGCTATCAAATGGTCATGCTTGGATGAGACGTAACAAGGAACATCGAAAATACAATTGATTGAAAGATGAGTGAGATGAAAATAAACTTCTGGTTAAGGAGATATGTGTACATTAGTGACTATTGTTGGTGGGTTTTCAAGCTAGTTTAGGTTATATAAGTTTTTCAAACTTTGAAACTATTTTTTAGCTTGAAGGTTTGACTAGTTAAATATTTTAGATTTAATGGCTAACAAAGTGTTTATTTGTACGGATTAAAAGATGTAGTAGATAAGTAGCGCTGAAGATGGTCCATTTCCATTATTTATTTTTTCAATCAAATATTTTTGTTTATATAGCTTGCAAGATGTCTTGATTCCCTTAATGGAATCATTGACAACAATTGCATTATTAAGCTGACATGTTATTTTGATCTCTTTGGGATTTTCAATCGAACAAAATTATCTCAATATAACCCAAACCATCAAACGAAATTTCTCGTGGAGTTGCTTGTGCTCACGCCTCATCACTCCCCAGTGATTCTTTAACTAGGTTCGATACCAATTTTTGTTCGATTTCTTGTTGAACAATGTTGTAAGTATCTCCCATCCTTTCCTTGCAGAGCACTTCCCATTCTGTGACAACAAATTCACACGCATACAAGAAAATTTGATACTCTTATTTATACCACTTTGCAGTTTTCCTAATCGGGTTTGATGGACACTTGGTGTATTTCCAATGAGGCTTTTGTAGTATTTTCTTATATCTATAGAAGTGAAACATTAAAAAATAGGATTAGCTAATTGAAAAGGCCTAAATAACACGATATCAAAACAAGATACCAAATAATCACAACCAATTGAAAGTAAACTTGCAAAAAATTAAAAGATTGAACACAAGAAATTTTCCGGCTGAAGCCCTAGAGGTTCGGCTACCGTGCAACACCTAATCCCCTGTTGAGCATCCAATAAATTGGATATATGCTCAATTGCACTAGATAGCCCAAATGGAAACAGAGGTTATAAGAGTTCTTCCATCACAATAGAAAAGTACAAAAACACTTATCTCTTCAACAATAAAGCTGCAGATCTACGAAGAATCACCCAGGAAACTCCAACCCCGCCTTCTGAAAATACAACAACAAAAATCCTCTTATTATCACAGTATTCACTCAGCATATTACAAACATCAGAGGCTAACTACAAATCTCATTCTCAAATGAGTTGTTCAAGTGAGAAGAAAACCACATATCGAAAACCCTAACCATAGAAAGAATGTGTTTACTCTCTAAAAACTCAACAGCCAGAAGAATAAATGAAGTGCTAAGTGAAACGACACATTATATATATCTAATACCATAAAGATGCCAGATGAAGAGTCACGATGAAGACACATGTCACCATCATGTAAAAGGCCCCAAACATAAAAAGAGTTGCGTTTTCAGTAATGGGCCTTAAACGAATTTTAGGAGCACATCACATATCACAGGTTCGAGTCTCAACAATTTCCACCTTGCTACCAGAAATTTGAGGCCAAAAAGTGCAACCAAGAGCAATATTAGCAACCTTGTTTTCATTTGATCTAAGTATCTCCTTTACCTTTACAGTAGAGTTAAGTATTGCTTCTTTGAAAACAAAAGTGTCAAACCTTTTGTACTTGTTTTAACCCGTACAGTGATTTCTTTAACAAACAAACAACATTTTTAGAATCTCCTTTTATAAAACCTACAGGTCATTTTGCATAATTTTTCTTATCTAAGCCACCATAGAGAAAAGCAGTTTTAACATGTAATTGATCAAGTTCCCATTTAAATTGAGCAACAAGAACAAGAATGCATATGATAGTAGTATATTTAACAACAGGGAAAATATTTCAGTATAGTCAACACATTCTTTCTCTGTAAAACTTTTAGCAACAAGTTTGGCTTTATATCTAATAATTTTATTTTCCCTTTTACACTCTTTTATCTTGTAAATCCACTTACAAACAATTAGTTTATAGTCTTTGCGTCTTTCAACCAATTCTCGATTTTTATTTTTAAGGAGTAAAAACATTTCATTTTCCATTGCAGCTTTCCAATTTTAAGCATCTTTGTAGTTAATAGCAGCATCATGGGAGTTTGGCTCATTTTCAAATTATTCTTGATAAATAAATTATGAAACAAAATCATCACAACCAAACCTACCAGGAGGTCTAATATGCCTTCTCTTCCTATCTCTTGCGAGTTGATATTCATCAAGGGGAAGAGTTGCAGCATCCGATTGGTTGTTGAAATCAGTTTCTTGATTATTTTCATTTTCAGATAAGATAACATTTTCATCAATACCAGATTCATCAACTGTAGGCACAGTAGTTTCTCTCTCATTATGAGGAGTTTCCACCTCAAATTGAACATCTTCCTTAATCAAGTTATTTCGTTTTCCTTCCAACATGACATAACAGATTCATTAAAATGACATCTCTTCTAACAATTACCTTGTAGTCTTTTTCTCTTTTAACCCATAACTACAGCCTTTAACATTTTCACCATAACCTAATAAAACACATTTAAGTGATATAGGTTCTAATTTACCAATATTTTGAAAAGCAAATGCAACACAACTAAACACTTTCATGTGTGAATAATTAACAGAACTTTTAGACCAAACATATTCAAGAACATCAAAATTCAAAGCACCGGTAAGACTTCTATTAACAAGATATTCAGCATTTTTACAGCTTCACCCTAAAACAGTTTAGATAAATTAGAACTTAAAAACATGTATCTTACCTTGTTTAATAAAGTTCTATTCATTCTTTCAGTTATATCATTTTGTTGAGGTGTATAAGTAATAGTTCTATGGCTTAATATGCAATGATCTTTACAAAAATTGTTGAATTCATAGTTGTAAAATTCCAAACCATTGCCGGTTCTTAGAATTTTTATCTTATGTTCAGTTTGATTTTCAATTTGTGTTTTCCAATCTTTGCAAACTGAAAAAGTTTCATCTTTTTATTTTAATAATAAAATCCATATTTTTCTGGAGAAATCATCAATGATCGAAAGATAATATCTAAAACTAGTTAAGATACACACAAAAGCAAGGCCCTCCCATATCAACATGCAAATATTCAAGTTTTTGTTTGGATTTATGAATTCCAGGTGAGAAAGGTAACTTGACTTGCTTGCCTATTTCACATTACTCACAAGAACAAATATCACCAAGATTTTGATTTCCCAAAACTCATTTATTTTGTAAAGACTTTAAACTTTTATTTCCAATGTGACTAAGTCTTTCATGCCATAACTTTGCCAAAGTGAAATTTCTAGTTAAAAGCAGTTGTAGTCTAACCAAGTAAATGTTTAGCTTCAAAAAAATAGAGACCATGTCTCTTAGGGGTGCTAATGATCAAATCAGTGCCCCTAAGAATCATAATGTGTCATTGACCAAATTTATGTCAAATTCCGTGCCATCTAATATGCCTAGAGACACAAGATTCCTCTATAAATCTGGAACATATCTAGTTCCTTTCAGAAATAGGATATTACCATTTTCAAGTACTAGTTTTATAGCTCTTATACCATTTTCTTTATAGGTCATGTTATTTCCCATTATAACTCCCCCTAGTGGTTTTTTCTAATTCAAGAAAATAGTTTTTATTTGGGCACATATGAAAAGAGCAACCTGAATCAAGTATTCATTTATCACTTAGCTTTTTTTCAATATTAACAGGGACCAACCCATCTTCAAGCTTTTCTTTATTGTAGACTAAGGCAGCATTCCCATCATCAAATTTCTTTCTTTTGATTTATTTTTCTTTTTATAACAGTTTTTGATAAAATGACCAATTTTTCCATAATAATAGCATTTCTTGCATTTTGCCTTATTGTTGATTTATTCTTATTTTCATTGAAAGTCTTAGAGTGATAATTGGGTTTACTAAATCCATTTCCTCTAACTAACAGATTATCTCCACCATGACTTTCTTTAGATCCAGATTTAATCTCAAGAGCCTTATTTCTTAGTGCATTTATGATTAATTACATCAGTAGTAATCTTAATGTCTCTACATCTGTCACTAATGGAGTTTAACAGGACTATATTCATTTGATCTTTTGAAAGTTTTTCATCACAGTTGGCTAAGTCTTTGGCTAATTTAGTAAACCTATTCAAATTATCATCCAAATTAGCTAGGGATCCATTCTAAAAGAAAAAAAGCTGTTTTAACAAATAATATTTATTTAGAATAGTTTTAGTCCCATATTGAGGATAAAGTTTGGTCAAAAGTTCATAAACAGTTTTAGTATCACCAATAGTTCTTATCACATTATTAGATAAGTATAAGAAAATAGAACTTTAGGCAACCTCTTCAAGTTTAGTTTTCATTGTAGGAAGTAAGTCAACATGCCAACTGTCATCTAAAGCCCTAACACATCTCGTTTGCATTAAAATACTTTCACCTTTTGACTCCACATATTAAAATCACATTTTCCATCAAATTGTGTAACTTCAAACTTTGCAGAAGCCATTTTGTTGTTAAGAATGATACACAAATAGAAGTCAAAAATTGATATGGTACAAATAAGGACTCAGACAATTATCAATCACAAATAATTGTAATACACTAAATAGCACAAGATTTCACAAGTTTCAATACAGTCAAGGAATATGTAGAGAAAACACAGATAGAGAACACAATATGAGAGATCTTAAGTCTATGTTTTGGAGATTTCTCTTGCAAGATCCTCCAGATATACACCCGTACTGGATTTATGAAACTTGATATCTTTCAATTTTTCTTAACAATAGTTCTAAGATCTGCAACAGATCTACCACTTTTTAAAAAATCCAGGTATCTTGTTCTCAGTTCTTGCTCTAATACCACTAAAAAGGCTTAGATAACATGATATTAAAACATGATACTAAATAATCACGACCAATTGTGATGTGATCCGGGATGCGTCACAAATTATCAAGAGTTTGGCGAATGTTGGGAAGAGTCCTAAACGGGCTTCAAGCCTTCAAGAGGTTAATACAAGCCACACAATTAATGGTTCAGGCCATGGAGTACGCAAGGTTGGAGTTGACACACCAGAGACCTAGTTTTATGAAGCGAGCAAGGGTTGAAAACAATCGGGGCAATTGATTCAAAATAGCCAAAGTAGAGCTAGTGTGAAGCCATGCGATTGCATGTCACATTTTTTTGGTAAAGTTTTCCTTTTTTGCGCAAGATAGTTTATTTATGTTAAAACTCTTGTGTTTTGGTAATTTCTATTTTCTTAGGAGTCTTAATTCTGTTTTTACCATATTCTTAGGGTTAGTATAAATATGATTATTATTTTTCATTGTATTAATACTTTGATTATTGAGATTAAATTGAGAGGCTTATTTTACTTCCACTTTCTTGTTCTTAATTGAATAAATCAAACTTATCAAGAATTCCATTCTTGTAGCGTTCAACTGAACTTATCAAGAATAACAATCTTGTGACGTTTACAAATCTGGGTGCGATTCCATAATTGTGTGATCAAGAGGTCGATAAACTCTATTTTATTGGTCGATTGGTTTGTAGTTTTTGGATTAAATCCAAAATCTTGACTTGTTGGCCTTCTTGGGATCTGTTGTCAATCTTTTGTGGGTTTCGTGACCACCGTTGGTACGTGTGTTCTCATCAGTTGGTATCAGAGTATAGGCTCCAAAATCAAGGTTATATCCCTTTTTATTTCTTATTGAGTCTTTGTTTTCAATTTTTTGTTATTCTTCGTATTCTTCGTAGTTTTCATCTTTTTGAGTCTTTAATCTAAAAAATTTCCAAAAAAAGGGGTCAAAAGTTGTTTTTTAGCTAATCTAACACCCAAATCAATTTTTTTTGTTTTACCAGTATTGTAGTCAATTTCCAAGTTTTTTTAAAAAAAGTTCCGTACTATTCACGGGTACTGGCCATGTCCCGAAATTTTTTTAACTATTCATGGGGGTACTGTTCATACAAAAAAAAATTATTATTATTATTTTGATTTATTTTGGGAAATTACCAATATCCTATTCTGAATAAAAAATCTGTTTCTGTTCAGTTCATCCCAAAATTCAAGTACCACTTTCTTGAATTTTCATAGTCCACATTCGAAATTTTATCCAATATTCCTTGAGTCTATCAATTCACAAAATCTAACTCTCATCTAGTTGGACTCCATGAGTATTAATCGGGGTTGAGTTCGAAATTGTTCTTGAATCATTTGAGTGGAAAAGGCTGAGTGGTGAGATCAATAGAAGGTAAAAGCCGAACTTGAGTGATACACGAGCGAACATCGGTGAGGTAGAAAAATATTATAGAGTTTAGGATGTCTGATAGAGAGGGTTCAAATTCAAGCAAGCAGAACAACCAAGTCAACATGACAAAATATGTGATTCGGCGATTTGAAAGGGTGCTTGCGAATATGGGAGACAGACTTGACATGCTCAATGCATCAGTTACTGATCTTCACAGAGGGCAACCAAATGCAAGGATATAGGATAGGCATGGGCCTAGGATGGTAATGCGTGATGAGTATGAATACGATAGTGATCTAGATGAGGATGCATTTATGGAGGATGAAATGAGGATAATGATGAATAGATGCGATAGGTTTGAAAGGTGGGGATATGAATGATATTGGAGCGAGGTAGATAGGGGCATGAGCCACGTAAAAATTTTCATTCCACCATTTAAGGGAATGAGTGATCTGGAGGCTTACCTAGAATAGAAGAAGAATGTGGAGTTGATTTTTGATTGCCACAACTATTCGGAGGAAAAGAAGGTTAAGATTGCAGCCCCTTGAGTTGACTGACTATGCAATCACTTGGTGGGATCAAGTGGTGACATTGAGGCTTAGGAATCAGGAGCGACCAATCAATACTTGGGAAGAGTTAAATGAAATTATACGGAGGAGGTTCGTACCTAACCACCATTTTCGGGATTTTCATCAAAAATTACAAAGTCTCTACTAGGGATCGAAGAGTGTGGATGACTACCATAAATAGATGGAGATGATGATGATTATGGCGAATGTGGAGGAAGATCGGGAGGCTAATAGGGCCAAGTTTTTGAATGATTTGTACAGGGATATAGCTAATGTGGTTGAGATACTGCACTACGTGGAATTTGAAGACATGCTACACATGGCTATGAAGGTGGAACGACAATTGAGAAGAAAGGGAACAACAAGGAATCCAGCGGAGATCAAAATGGGATGATGAAGAAGGTGATGTGGCTGTTACAACTGGTAAAACCAAACCACCAAGGGGAAAGGAAGAAGTTGCTAGCAAGGCCTTACCAAAGGCGGAACCACAACATTCTAGGAGTCGGGATATTAAGCCTTTCAAGTGCTTGGGATCGGCGCACATTGCTTCTTTGTGTCCTAACAAACGAGCCATGATCTTGAGTGCTAATGTGGAAGTAGTGAGTGACAGTAATGGAGGTGGGATGCCTGAATTGGAGGAAGCTAGTAGTGGCAAAGTGGTAGAACATGCGGTAGAAAGAGAATCACTTGTGGTGATGCATGCACTCAACACACAAATCAAAGTAGATGAAGAGGAGCAGCAGTGAGAGAACTTCTTTCATACTAGATGCAATGTGGAGAATAAGGTATGTAGTTTAATAATCGATGGGGGTTGTTGCATTAATATAACTAGTACCATACTTGTTGAGAGGTTAGGTTTGATCACAACAAAACACCTTATACCTTACAAATTACAGTGGTTAGATGATAGTGGGGCGGTTAAGGTAAATAAGATGGTATTAGTAAACCTTTCAATTAGGCGATATAAGGATGAGGTGTTGTGTGATGTTGTTCCTATGCATGCTAGGCATATCTTGTTGGGTAGGCCGTGACAATATGTTAGGAAGATGAAGCATGATGCGTTTAGGAATAGGTATAGCCTTGAAAAAGATGGGAAATCTATTGCACTTGTACATTTGACACCACAACAAGTTTATAAAGATCAAATAAAATTGAGGAGTGAGGAAGAGAGAAAAATCAAAGAGAAACAAAAGGAGAGCTTGAGAGAAAATGATGAGGTGGCTAAGAGTGAGAAAAATTGAGTAGAGCCACAAGAGAGAAAAGAAAGAGAGCATTCCGACAGGAGGGAAAAATGTAAAGTGAGGATCTATGTAGAAAAGAGTGAGTTTGAGAGTGATGTGGTGAGGACTAACAAATTTCTCCCTAGTTTGAGTATTTCTGTGATAAGAAGGTCAAAAATTTGTTGCATGAAGACTTTTTAAAGGGATATCACTCTTTGAGTATCCAATTGATGTATTGCAAGTGAAAATTTTTATGAGCATCAAATGAGAAACATTCAACGCTGACATGGGCATCAATACTCCATACTCAGGTTGGCTAGTGGTCAAGTAGATGGAAAGCAGAAAATAGAGTTATGTTTGTCCCATCGTAGCAGATGGAAGATGCATAAGGTATTCAAACCAGATGATTGGGTTTGTAAGATTCAACAAAGAGGACGTGTTCGTTTGTAGAAAAGGTCCAAGCTACACCTGAGGGGAAGTGGTCCATTCCATGATACTGCAAGGGTTGAAAGCAATGGAGCCAATTGTGTTCTAGCACAATCAGATTCGAGGACGAATCATTTTGAAGAGGGAGGGGATGATGTGATCCAGGATGCGCCACAAATTATCAAGAGTTTGGTAAATGTTGGGAAGAGTCCTAAACTGGGTTCAAGTTTTCAATGGGTTAATAAAAGCCACACAATTAATGGTTCGGGCCATGGAGAGCGCAAGGTTAGAGTTGACAAACCAAAGGCCAAGTTTTATTAAGGGAGCGAGGGTCGAAAACAATCGGGGCAATTGATTCAAAATAGCCAAAAGTGGAACCAGCATGAAGCCATGCGACTGCATGGCTTTGGAGCTCATGACGTCACACAGACTATAACTGAGCTCAAACTGGGAGCTCAATCCATGCGATCACATGGAAATATACCATGCGACCGGATAGAACTTTATTTTGGTGAAGTTTTCCTTTTTTTCCGCGAGATAGTTTATTTATGTTAAAACTCTTCTTTTTGGTAATTTCTATATTCTTAGGAGTCTTAATTCAATTTTTACCATATTCTTAGGGTTAGTATAAATATGATTATTATTTTTCATTTTATTAAGACTTTGATTATTGAGATAAAATTGAGAGACTTGTTTTGTTTCCACTTTCTTGTTCTTAATTGAACAAACCGAATTTATTAAGAATTCCATTCTTGTGGCGTTCAATCGAATTTTTCAATATTAACAATCTTGTGGCGTTCACAAATCTGGGTGCGATTTAATAATTGTGTGATCAAAAAGTCTATAAACTCTATTTTATTGGTTGCTTGGTTCGTAGTTTTTGGATTAAATCCAAAATCTTGACTTGTTGGCGTTCTTGGGATCCATTGTCAATATTTTGTGGGTTTCGTAGCTACCGTTGTTACATGGGTTCTCATCAAATTGACTGGAAACTTGGAAAAAATTAAAGCATTAAACACTAGGAATTTTTCAACCAAAGCCCCAGAGGTTTGACGACTGCTCTTAATGCCTAATCTCTTGTTGAGCATCCAATAAATTAGATATATGCTCAATTGCACTAGATAGCCAAAAAATGGCAACAAAGGATACAAGATTTCTTCCATCACGAGAAAAGTAAAAGACACTATCTCTTCAAGAATAAAGCTGCAGATATATATGAAGAATCGACCATGAAACTTCAAACCCGCCTTCTGAAAATACAACTATAAGAATCCTCTTATTCTCACAGTATTTACTTTAAATATTACAAACATCAGAGGCTAACTACAGATCTCAGTCTAGAATGAGTTGTTCAAGTGAGAAGAAAACCATAGATCAAAAACCCTAACCACAGAAAGAAAAATGTATTTACTCTCTCAAAAACTCAATAGCTAGAGGCCACGATGAAGACACATGTCACCATCCTTTAAAAAGCCCAAAACTCACAAAGAATTTTTGTTTTCAGTAATGCAAGTTTAACAAAATTTTCGGAGCACATCATAGGTTCGAGCCTCAAGAAGGAAATGTATATTCCAATTATCAATCCGGTTCAACGTCTTAAATGAGTGTTTATATTTTTCTAGTTCGTTACAACTGGTATGGTAGGATTATATTTTCTGTGGGTTCTCTGTCATCTTTAAAGAGGCGATTGTTAGGTTTTTGATACCCAATAATCCAGGGGATGATGAAAAATCGATGTTGGATATTTTATCGACACCAATAGTGACGGCTTGACTCGAAAACAATTAATACACAATGGTTATCTAAGTTTAGTTGGGTTGGTAGTTTAGTTAATGGATGAATTTAGTTATCGTTAGCTCATTAACTTGGCCCATTATGAGTGAGTCTTGGCCCAAATGAGTGACCTAAATTTAGTCTATTTATATGGTAGAAACCTAGCCATTTTGGGTGTGCTAAATGGAAGAGAGAATGTGAGAAATGGGGCAGTCGACTTGGGGAGGAATTGGGAGAGATTCCACCATTGTTGTCATCTTGTTTTTTCTCCTTTGTAGTCACCATCTAGTGTCCTTTGTGGGTACTAAATAGAGAGCAATCAGAGGGGGAAAAGAGGGCAACCAACAAGGAAGAGGAGGGCAACCATTGTGTAGAGAATTGTTGGGTCGAGCCCCGGTAGTTGGTGTTCGTTTAGTTGATTTCTGAGTACGAATCAAAGTTTTCTCGAGGATTAATTCCTACAAATGGTATTAGAGCTTGTGTTGTTGAGAAATCTGTGATTTTTGGTGAGAAACGGGCTGGAAAGTAGGCAGAAATCAAGCTGGAAAAAGAAGACAGAATCTGCCCAGATTTTTGCAAAAACTGTCGGACTGTGTTTTTGATTTTCGGCCAATCCAGTGATCGGATGGAGAAACGGACACCACCGTTGGACCGTACAGGCGAAGAAGTCCAGGAATGGTGGTACGTCATCTCTGGCATCGGAGCCGCCGTCGACGCGTGGAACTTCGGCAAGGACGTGGGAGGCACGTCAGCGGGATTCCGGCGATGACTCCAAAAGACAGAATTTTCTCGACAACGAGACGGACCCTGTGGTATTGTCGGATTTCAGTTTCGAGCAAATACAGTGAAAGTTGGATGATTTTGCCCTTTGATGTCTGGTGCCGGGTGTCGTTTTGTGTTGCCGCGGTTGCTAGAGAATTTAGGACGAATGACAACGGTCCTAAAGTGGTGAATTCGCATCTCTCGATATTTATGGACCTTCAGACGTAGTCCGCTTGATATCGTACTCTTTCATTTTTATTATTGCAGTTAAAATAATGTAGCGTAATTTATTTTTCGCATTAGAAGTCATCGTGTGTGGTGATGTTAGGTTTGGGTTACCGTAAAGGGGTAACCATTGCCTGTTGCTAGATTTAGGAATTATTTGTTAATTACGTGCCATAAATTCTTTGTGAATTTGTTATCAATTTTTCTACACTATTAGGATTGTATGTGACCTTAGAAAAGTTTGTTCGACTATTCTATGTGAATTATGTCCTTACTTTGCTTGTGGTTATTATTTGGTATTGATGGCATGTGTAAGTCTAAGGCAAGTGCGAAAAATAATACGTGCTTTTAACTGTGATAAAATTTGGACATGGTGAAATAGACTGTCCTAGGAATGATATTAAAAGGAAAGATGAGATGAGAGGTTAGGCGAATGTTGTCATTGGGTCGAGTGATGACTTGTGTGAGGTTTATTGAGAGTAAACCTAGTTACTGTATGTGCATCTGTGTGTAACCCCTTTTCTGCATGATGTGTGATCACTTAATTCGGTTGCATTAATATGTTACACTTTCAATATGTTTGATGTGTGTAATTACATGAATTAGAGTGATCTTATTACTTTGTGTAATATGTTTGCATGCATAGTGGGTTGAGATTTGTGGCGTACTCTATTTTTCTTTGTGAGTGGTTAAGAGGGTGGTAGTGAGAAGAAAGATGGGCAGCCATTTTCTCCTTTATCTTTGTGAGCCCGTGTGGTTTGTGAGATTGTGTGAGGCAGCCATGTAGAGTTATTTTCTTCCTCTTTGTGAGCCTCTTTTGTGAGTGTAGTGAAATAACCAACTATTTCTTCTATTCTTTTTATGAGTGTCACCTTCACCATTTTCTTTGTAGATTGTTTAAGCATTGGTGATTGGAGTAACTTTATGGTGCGTGGGTCAATTTAAATTGAGTCCTAACCTTTGTGGTCGCCGAAAGTTATTGTTTTACCACGGTGAGTTTGTGATGCACTTAGCAGTATGTTGGATGTCTATTGGTGAGGTGGAGTATAGATGTCTAGGGGTACATTGTGGTTTGTACCGGAGGATGTGGAGTGTGACATTTGGATCACGAGTGGAGATGTGATTAAATGTCTGGAATCCTTTATCTGAAAAAGACCCTAATCAGGTGGAGTGTGAGAGAGGACACTTCTATCACTTCTGTTAGGTGGAGCCCCATTATCCACATAGTTTGGGAGAAGTGATGTAGTGATAAAGGATTATCCCGAGAACTTATGATCTATTGTGACTTATCAGTTAGACATGAGTTGAGTGATTAGTCTAGTAAATATGGTGGAGCGATGAGTGGAGACATGTGTTCTCCAGGTAGGAGTAACACGGAATGGGATAGGATAAGTGTGGTGAGATCTTTTTTCGTGAGGTCATTTATGCATTTGTTGCATATGTGTTAGCCTGTTGATTAACTTGGAGTTAATCTGTGGTTCTGTGTGAACGTGTTTATGAAAAAGATCTGTATGCATTATCCTATAGTATATCGTCATCGCATGGTTATTTGCTCTTGACTGTTCACTGTGATTATCTATTTCTATTTGGGTGTTCTTGACCTTAACCCTGGTGAGTATATGGAGCAGGTATGGTATGTGTTCTAGGTTGAAACACAAGGTAAGGTCTGTGGTACCAATTTTATTGGTTACATTGATTATGCAAGTATAAACTGTGTGTTTTGTTTGCTTGCAGGTTTATTGGGAATCAACGTGGAGATTGTTGGGTTTTGATACCCAATAATCCGGACGATGATGAAAAATCGATGTTGGATATTTTATCGACACCAATAGTGACGACTTGACTCGAAAACAATTAATACACAATAGTTGCCTAAGTTTAGTTGGGTTTGTAGTTTAGTTAATGGATGAATTTGGTTATCGTTAGCCCATTAATTTGGCCCATTATGAGTGAGCCTTGGCCAAAATGAGTGATCTAAATCTATTCTATTTATATGGTAGAAATCTAGCCATTTTGGGTATGCTAAATGGAAGGGAGAATGTGAGAAAAAGAGCAGTCAACTTGGGGGGGAATTGGGAGAGATTCCACCATTGTTGTCGTCTTGTTTCTTCTCCATTGTAGCCGCCATCTAGTGTCCTTTGTGAGTACTAAATAGAGAGCAATCAGAGGGAAAAAAGAGGGCAACCAACAAGGAAGAGGAGGGCAACCATTGTGTAGATAATTGTTCGGTCGAGCCCCGGTAGTTGGTGTTCGTTTGGTTGATTTCTGAGCCCGAATCAAAGATTTCTCGAGGATTAATTCCTACAGCGGTAATCCGTAAGAAAAAAATAAAGAATTTGACTCTAAATTTTCAGTAATCATGGAAGAAAGTCAATAACTATGGTCGATGTCGCAAAGCCTGCTCTGTCTCTAAGGTTTTTCGAAGCTAGAAAGCTTAAAGAAAGTAGATTTTTATGGGTAATTTTTTTCCCTATTGTTGATTTACAGCCAAAAATCTGCCACTTCCCCTATAGATGACAAAATAGGACTCACATCATTTTAAGCTCACACGGATGGATCTAGGGATGTCAACGAGCCAAACCGAGCCGGCTCGTAGGTCAAAATTTGAGGCTTTTGCTCAGCCAAAAAAATGATGCTCGACCTGAGCTTTCGGCTTTATTTTTTTGTTATGTTTTGTTATTGCCTTCCTTTTTTTGAGCTCGCGGCCCGGCTAGAGCTTTTTCCGAGTCGAGCCACGGGTGGCCCGAGCCTTCGAACCAAATTGTCATCCCTAGATGGATCATCTAATCCTTCATAACTGTCATGTGATGTTTTTGTAGAAATTTTAAGCTCCCATTTGATGCCCCTTATTTTAGTAAAATGAATTTGTTTAATAATGAATTATTTTAAATTGTGTGAAGTAGGAATTTTTTTAAAGTTTATATGTAAATATTTTATTGTGAGAACGTTTGGTTGAAAATGAATTTGAGATTTTTTTAAAAAAAATAATGAGAATCAAACAGATACTTAATTGCATCAAATGTAGCAAAATATCAAATTATTAGATGGGTAGATTTTTTTAAATAAAATATCTAAAAAAATTAAATTCTATTTTTTTTTTCTTTTGTTAAAAAATCTGTTACTGCTAGAAGTAATTTTTTATGCAAACCAAACAGACACTAAATCCTCAATTATCAAAGGTTGAAAAGATCCCCATACTCAACAAGGCCTCACATTTAATCCCATTATCTAAAATTTCGCGTTCTTTCAATAAAATAATGACTTAATAGCAAAAAATAACCTACAGATTAGATGTTGTGTGAAAAATCTCTTACATATTGAAAATAGTAGAAAACGTCCTTGTTTGAAACCTTTTGTGTGGAATACCTCCCTAACGGCATGCTCTGCCAATTCTGTCGTTAAATCCAAATAAATAGGAAAAAATGGAAATGAAAAAAGCCCCCATACATGGTGTGAAAATTCCCTACTTATCGGAATTGACGAAATATCCCATGCAATCTATTTTTCAATAAAAATATTGAAAATGATGAATATACCTTTCTACTTAAATAAAGCAAAAATAAAAATAAAAATAAATAACTAATTGCAATTATAATCCTAATTTTTTTTAAAAGTACAAACGAGTTTCAATTAAATTCTTAAAATTAAAAATTTAAAAAAAAACTCAATTTCTTTTCCTACCTACCTCTTCATCCCACCACCACCATTCACCACCTCGACCACCGCTACCAAAAATTATTAAAAATTCATATTTTGTTTCTCATCAAACAGGGTTGGCGCAAGAGCATCCCACGACACTTTTTATTTAAATAGGAGGGTATATTCGTCATTCACAATTTTTTTATTGAGAAAATAAACGGCAAAGGTATTTCGCCAATTCCAATAGGAGGGTTGCACACCATATCTAATGGGGGGTTGCCATTTCTATTTGTACCCTATTTATTGAGATTTAACGATAGAACTAACGGAACATGATGACAATGCGTATTCCGCACAAAGGTTTCGAACAATGACCTTTTTTGCTATTTTCAATTGGTAGGAGATTTTTCGCACAATGTCTAATAGGTCGGGAATTTTCTATTACTAAGCTAAAAATAATCTTGCACATAAATTCAAAAAATTTCCTTTCTTTTTCATCATACGTTTCTAAGAAATTATTATTATTATTTTTTTTTACAAAAAAAAGAGGGCTCAAACAAAGCTTTAATGCTTAACTAAAATTATTATTATTGTGGTTGTTATTTTTTGGTGATTTCTCTTGACCTGTTATAGAAAAAGACTTATTTTTCATTTTAGTCAATCCCAATAAAGTAATATTATTTTTCTATTGTGTTTACTCAACTAGTCGAAGCACGATATGTCATATTGATGTAGGAGGATCCGAGACACATGTTTCTAAGTTGTTAGATTGAACATTGTTGGCGCTGAGATACCATGAGTTGACAGATTAGTGCAAAGGCGGGAAGTGATTGTGATATTTTCCTAATTGGGACAATTTTGGAACGTTTGTCTTTTGGCCATAATTTTGGCTAAGGGTATCGAAATCACACTCATGACCCCAATTCGGAAAGCTTGTTTCGGCACGCATGCTCTAGACACCGTGTACATATTTTTCGACCTCAAATTTTGCTGTTATCCCTACTGAATAACTATTTTTAGCTAATTTTTGCTATTTTTGGTAATAATTCGTATGTGAGGAAATGAATTTTAACCCGATTTGAGCCGGATTTTATTTTGTATTTTATTTTGGTGTAATTTTTAGGATTTTGTCATTTTTGTTAAAATGTGGATACAAGCAAATTTTAGCTATAAAGTTTGGTTTGTGGACTGATTTTTCTCATTGCTTGATTTAATAAAATTCAGTTGACCTCAGAGATGTGTTCTCTGTGTTTTTTGTAATATTATTGTGTTCTTCCTAGTAAATCATCTGTTGGAACTAGTCTGTAAAATAATCACTATTTTGTCTGACGTCAGTTGGCATTAGAACATCAACATTTTCTTCCTAGGGTGAGATTTCATCAGCTTCAATGGTTGGTGGCCGTGGTCGTCCTGGGCAGGTTCTGAATGAGGAAGTCCAACATTGTAATCGTAACATTTGGGATGCGACAATTGAAGATTTGCAGACGCAAGTCGTAGAGTTAACCCAGCATCTGGCGACACACGATTTTAAGGATCGTGAGGTCTATATCACAATTTTGATTCCACTTTCAAAAACCCGTATTACAATCGTGATCTATTTTGGGAGCACTGTTGTCAAGAGAAGCGTTATGAGAACCTCGATTTTCGGGTTGATCTGCTCGAGTTTTCTGGTATGTTGCTGGCATAGGGATTAATTGATTAGTTAAACAAAGTGGAGCGTATTTTTGATTTAAGGAAGTCCCGGATCGTGTGAGAGTGAAATTGGTCGCCATCACAATCAAGGGTAGAGAATCTGCGTAGTGGGAACTGTTGTGACGTTCACGAGACAGGCAGGGCAAAACCAAGATCATTGATTAGGAGAAAATGAAGATAAAGATGAAGGGGGTACATCATTCCCTTTGGCTATACTAAAACCTTGTTTCTGCTACTTCATAGGTTAAGGCATGACGTGAGATCCGTCAATAATTATACGGAGGAGTTTTACCAGTTGGTCGCCCAGAACGATTTATCTGATATTGATGAGCAGACGATAGAGCATTATTTGGGGATTTGCATCTGCCCCTGCAAGATGTCCACTGCCTTCATTCACCGTGGAATGTTTAAAAGGCATACCAGCATGCACTTGTTGTCGAAAAAAACAGAATAGGAGGCCAATGATCAGGAGCGACCAAAATAGTCGACCAGTTCACCCTTAGGATTCCCGCCCTGTCCAATAGCTACCACAGGGTAATTTAACCCTACTATTAGATGTTTTCGTTTTGCTGAACACGGACATAGAACGAATGATTGTAGGAAGCCTGCTAATTAAAATGGAAAAAAAATTATTGATTGAGAAGGATGTGGTAGACGAGAATGAGGAGATTGGAGAGTCCCTACATGACGATGATGAAATTGACGATGTGCTGTATGGAGATGGCCATGAGACTTTGGTTATTCGCAAGAGTCTATTGATCCCCAAGGGCGATTTAGGAGACGACTGGTTTAGAACCAATATTTTCCACATGACCTGTACAGTTGTAGATAATGTCTGCAAAATGATCATTGACAGTGGTAGTTGTGAGAATGTAGTATCCGAAGAGGCTGTCCAGAAATTGCTGTTGAAGACGGACCGCTATCCTAAGCCATACAAGTTGTTGAGGTTGAATAAAAGCAGTGAGGTAACAGTAGATAGGTAATGCCTTGTGTCGTTTTCAATTGGCAAAAAATATTTCAATAATGTTTGGTGTGATGTTGTGTCTATCGACACGTGTCATGTATTGTTAGGTCGACCTTGGCAGTATGATTGTAGTGTTGCTCCTAATGGATGGAAGTATACGTGTTCCCTTAACATCAAGAGGAAAAATATTGTATTGGCGTCCCAGCGGGAAAAACCTACTACCCCAGTAGCCAACAATATTGACTTATTTTCTATGTCCAGGTTTTTAGATGAGATTGAGCATAAAGACTGTAACGACCAGGACCTTGCGTTCAACCCGTTAGAACATACGCACTGTCCGTACTTACCCTTCACGACTTTTTGTCGCATTTCCCAGGATTCAAACCCAAGACCTCTATCATATGGAACACTTAAGTTGAATCCTGGTACCAATTGGACAAGTTGTCCAATTGGTACTAGGATTCAACTTAAGTCTTCCATATTGTGGAGGTCTTGTCCAATTGGTATTAGGATTCCCCTTAAATCATACTTAAGGGAAAAGTTATGAGTTCGAATCATGGAAAATGCAATAGAAATCCGTGAGGGGCCAAATGGGCGCAAAGCCCACCCAAAGCAGACAGTACGTATGTTCTAACGGCTTGGGCGCAAGGTTCGGGTCGTTACAAAGACGTTGTCTATGCAACTGCTAGTAGAGTTCACTGATTTACCAGTAGAGGAGTAGCAACTGCTAGCAGAGTTCACTGACCTGATGCCAGAGGATCTCCTCCCCTGGGCTATCACCTATGAGAAATATTCAGCATCAAATTGACCTTGTTCCAGGGTCGAGTTTGCCTAATCGACCAACGTACCGCCTCAGTCCTAAGGAGGCAGAAAAGTTATAGCGAGAGGTGGTGGAGTTATTGGAGAGGGGTTATATTTGTGAAAGTATGAGCCTTTGGCATTCCCTGCCTTACTTGTGCCAAAGAAAGAGGTTCATGACGTATGTGTGTGTTGACAACCGACATGTGTCCAATTCCTCGCCTGGATGATATGTTAGATTAGCTGTCCGATTCTTTGATCTGGTAAAAAATTAACCTTAAAAGCGGATACCACCAGATCAGAATAAAGCTTGGAGATGAATGGAAGACAGTGTTTAAGCTGCAACAATGGTTATATAAGTGGATGATCATACCTTTTGGGTTATCCAATGCACCTAGCACATTCATGAGATTTATGCATTAGATCTTGCGACCTTTTATGGGAAAATTTGTTGTTGTTTACTTTGACAATATTCTCATTTATAGTCTGATGTGGGCCTCACACTTTGATCATCTACGTGTAGTTTTTTAGATGCTGAAAAAAGAATGCCTATTTGTCAATCAGAAGAAATGTTCCATTTTCACTACTTCTGTAGCTTTTCTTAGTTTTGTTGTGTCAAATGATGGTGTTCATGGAGATCGGTCAAACATAGACATAGTCTTGGAGTGGCCTAAACCAAAGACCTTGCACGATGTCAGAAGTTTCCATGGATTGGCATCCTTCTATCGACATTCATCAAAAATTTCAGCACTTTGATTACTCCTATCACAAAGTGCCTAAAGGGGTGTGATTTCAAGTTGTTCGAGAAGGTAGAAGCCAATTCTCATCTAGTCAAGCAGAATATTATCAAAACACTAGTTTTGGCACTATTTGATTTTGACAAAGTGTTCGAGGTAAATTGTGACGTATTTGGCATTGGCATTGGTGGTGTTCTGAGTCAGTCAGGGTGTCCGATTGCTCTTTTTCAGTGAAAAGCTCTCGGGATCAAAGAAAAATTATTCCACCTATGATCTGGAGTTCTATGCCATAGTTTAGTCCCTGAAGTATTGGCGTCACTATCTACTACAGAGGTAGTTCATTTTGTTTACTGATCATGAGGCCCTAAAGTACATCAATGGCCAATATAAACTAAGTAGACAACATGTCAAGTGGGTGGTCTACTTGTAGGAGTTCACCTTTATGCTGAGGCACCAAGCAGTGAGCCTAAATCGTGTCGCAAATGCCCTGAGTCATCGTACTTTACTCCTTACCACCATTAGTACCAGAGTTACAGGCTTTGAGGCATTCCTAGATATGTATGTAGTTGATCCTTCCTTCAGAAGGATATTGTAGGAGGTAATTGATGGTCACCATCATGATTTTCTTTTGCATGATGGTTATTTGTTTCGTGGATTATAGTTGTGCATTCTAGATTGTTCATTGAGGCAGTAAATTTTAAGTGAACTTCACAATGATGGGCACTTTGGCCCAGATAAGACATTGGCCCTTATCTTTTTTGACTTTTATTGGCCCAAGTTGACCAGTGATGTATCTCATTATGTATCCCATTGTTGTGTGTGACAGTAGTTTAAAAGAGTTCTCACCAATGCGGGCCTGTACACTCCCTTACCTGCTTCTAAAGATCCTTGGTTCGATGTCAGTATGGATTTTGTATTGGGCTTACCCCTACCAATTGGGCAGATAGGTTTTCCAAGATGGTACATTTTGTACGTAACGCCCCAAATTCTCGGAACTCAAAGCGTTAAAAGAAAATTCATCTTCTTTGTTTGAGCTCTTAAGTGTTAACTAAAATAAATTTTAAATGAGAAATGTTTTGGAATTTGAAACATATAAAAAAATGTAAGGGGAGATTTTTGTTCATATAGACTTGGACAATTTTGGTGTAATTTTATTTTGGAAAACATTCGGAGGAATTTAAGCAAATACCGGTTGGATACTAGTGGAAGAAAAATATGTTTAGCCTAACAAATGATCACTAAAAATTATGAAATTTTAATAGAGTCTATCACCTTCATAAATGTACTACATATAAAAATTAGGGGTCTCGAAGACGATGTTTGAAGCACAAAAGTATTGCTCGACTATGCTGGACAAAAAATCCGAAACTGACCCAATGCAGTTAACTAAAATGGGCATAACTTTTTCTCTAGTTACTATTTTAAGGTAATTCCAAAAGCCACTATTAGAAGACTCATATAACTTTCAAACCCCACTAGTTACACTAAAAGACATGCACAATATCCATGTTATGCCATTTTTAAATAGGAGGATAGAATCTGAAAATTCATTCTAGCAATATTTAAACTTCATGCGTAGCCAAACCAACATTTCTAACTAGTAGTTGACACGAAATGTATATAAAGCTAGACGAAACAAAAAATTTAACACTTTAAATATTTCATCAACGTGTTAATAAGAGGTTTACATGATTGAAAATATTATTAGAATTTAAAGAGTACGTCAAATCGTCGAGCACTTACCACCATGCCTTCAACTAACCTGTAAATTTAGTAGGAATGAGTATCACAAGTAATACTCAGTAGGAAACACTTTAGTAAATAGATGAAAAAAATATATTTTCTAGAATTGCAATCTTTAGTTATTTGTGTCACCATCAATTTCAAAACGAACCGGTGATCAGGCATTCCGTTTACTCTTAGGTTTTACCAACTCCTTTGTTTTATGAATCAAAATTCATATCTTCATCTCATATTGCAACCACGGACTAAACATAAAAATAAAAAATAAATAGTTCCAAAAAGGATCTAGGCTAGGGTAACACCGAGGGACGGAGCCAACACCCGACTAGCTCGCGCGGCCGCGCGTATGGGCTCCACCAGAATCTGTGCTGCGTTGGGACTGAAACTATAGAGGTTGGAGCTAGCTTCTGGTGAGGGAGGAAACCAAGGAAGAAGAAGACACGTCTGGGCTTGGGCCAAAACATTTTTTTTTAAATTGTATTTTGGGCTTATGATTTATGAATAAAAAAAGAGAAAATTACCTAGAAACTTGCATTTAAAGATTCATTTTCAAAAAACAAGGGATTAAGTTCCATTTTCACAAATAAGGTGTTAATTAGGTTTTATAATTAAAAATAATAAAAATTTAATTACGCCTAATATACATATATTACCCCATCTCCACCCAACCTACTCTCTCTCTTTCACCCAACCTATTCCCTGCACTCAATACACTAGCTGGAGACACCTTCGACGGAGGAAGCCCAAGCTCGTCATCAGAATCTCGAACAAATACCTAGATTTGGCTAGGACTCTTCAGTACCCAACTTCAAATCTACCTTGGGTGATGGGTGCTTTCATTCTCTCATGAATAAAACAATAACACGTTAATGCAAATCGAAAACAAATAATTTTTACACAACTTGCAAAAGTGTTGAAAGCATCCATACCATAAATATTTGAAATTCGAATATCCTTTGACGATCAATATGTAGTAAAATGCAACGTACTCTTAGCCTTTCCTTCAGAAAATTTTCAAATTCAAGGTGCCTTAAATCCATGGGAAAGGCGAAATGATTTTATGTAAAAGAATTTTAGTTTGGGAGAGAAATATGGCTTTAGGGACGTAGAATACATTCGCTTATCAAACACAAAATGCAAAGGCAATTAGCAGTAACCAAATATGTAAGTAGAAATATTATTTAGGCATATAAATGGTGGATTCATGATTAACGTGTAGGTTACTTTTCTATTGAAATGAAGAGTTTTTCCTTATAATTACCATAATGGTTTTAGTTAGCGGGTATTAATACTTGAAATGGTGGAATAAGTGACGTGCACATTACTTCCATTTAAATGGCAGTTTTTATTTATTTATTTTTATTTAACATTATGAGTTTTAAATGATTAAACAGTTATGACACTTAGTGGTTATTACCAATTCAAATGGAATGCCTAGCGGGCAAAAAGAAAAGTCACACTGAGGGGAGAGAAATTAAAACTCATGGCTGAATAGATAGGAGTTATTTGAAGACAAAAACCATGTTTAAGGAATAGTTGGCATAACAATACGTGTATCTATATTTTTACAATTTTAGGAACTTAAAATATGTCATCACAAACATTTAAAAGAAATTTGACACCTTAAAAGACAAGTATGCGCTAATTTATTATCGTGACCAAACTTTAATTTGAACTCTTAGGAAGTGTCGTTGCGACGAAATAACACAATCAAAATTATTTTTTCGATTTATACATGAAAAAATATTTTAAAATGAAACACAAGATTTTATTTTATTTCATTTTCTTGGTCGCTACAACTCGTCCCACTTAAAATAATTTCGTCCTCGGAATTTAACTTGTTTAAAAAGGTCGGGATACTTGGCTAAAATGTCTTCTTCCTTTTCCCTCGTAGCCTCATTCTTACCATGTTTATCCCATTGGACTTTGACTAACGAAACCCTTCGATTTCTCAGAACATGCTCATTTCTCTCTGGAATCACTGCAGGAGCTTCTTTGTCTATCATGTCACTCTGGACATCAAGTGACCGAACATTCACCACATGGCTAGGATTCGGGATGTACTTTCTCAACATAGAAATGTGAAATACGTTGTGCACTGCTGAAAGTTCGGGTGGCAACGCTAAACAATATGCCACATTCCCAATTTTTCCAATAATCTCAAATGGAACGATGAATCTAGGACTTAATTTTCCTTTCTTTCCAAATCATAATATTCCTTTCATTGGAGCCACTTTAAGAAATACTTTATCTCCGACCTCGAAAGTCAATGCTCTTCTCCTTTTGTCGGCATAGCTCTTTTGACGATCTTGGACAGTTTTAATTCTTGATCTAATTTTATGTATAGCCTCCACAGTTTTCTCGACCAATTCTGGACCCAAAACTCTCATTTCACCAACTTTATCCCAGTATAATGGCGAACAACATTGTCGACCATACAAGGCCTCATATGATGCCATGCTAATAGTTGCTTGGAAACAATTGTTGTGCATGCAAATTCGACTTATTGCAAATTATCTTCCCATTTACCTCCCAAATCCAGGACACAGGCTCTCAACATATCTTCAATAACTTGGATAGTTTGTTCAAATTGTCCGCCAGTCTGAGGATAGTATACAATACTAAATGTTAACTTGGTACCCGTAGCTTTCTGAAGGCTTTCCAAAACTTAGAAGTAAACCTAGGGTCTCTATCTGATAGATAGAAACTGGAATACCATGAAGCCACATAATTTTCTTAACATAAATCTGTGCGAGTTGTTCTAAGCTATAGGTTGTCCAAACTGACAGAAAATGAGCAAATTTTGTAAATCAATCCACGATCACCCAGATCGCATCATGACCTCTCGCTAATCTAGGCAAATGGAAGATAAAATTCATTGCAATCTTCTCCCATTTCCATTCGGGTATGTCCATGGGATTCAACGACCCTAACGACCTCTGATGTTCAACCTTCACTTGTTGACAAACTATGCATTTGGACACAAACAGAGCTATCTTTTCCTTCATATTTCTCCACAAAAATGTGTTATGTAAATCTTTATACATTTTAGTTCTACCTGGGTGTACGGCGTAAGGAACAGAATGAGCTTCAGTCATAATCTCATCCCTCAATACTTCATCCTTTGGCACTCACAGTCGGCCCATAAACATTAGGGCTTTATCTTTGATTATTTCCAATCATTTCCTCTTCTCAGTTCCCACTTCAGCCCTGATCTTTTCCAAAAATGGATCATTTTTCTAAGCAGCTACTATTCTGTCTCTGAGTGTCAGTTTCACAATAAAACTTGCTAAAATTGGTGATGTCCTTACGGGGTGATGATAATACTTCAATTCTAAATCTCTGATCAAATGATCCTGTCTTGTACACTGCCCTGACAACTATCCCATGTTTCTTTCTACTTAATGCATTGACGACTACATTAGCCTTACCTGGATGGTACAAGATAGTGCAGTCTTAATCCTTCACTAATTCTAGCCACATCGTTGTCTCATATTTAACTCCTTCTTGATGAAGAAGTATTTGAAACTCTTATGATCGGTGTAGATCTCACACTTGCTGTAATGACCTGGACCTCTCGTCCAAGTTGCTAACTTTCGTACGGTTTACTTTGGGTGAGACTGCGCCCACTTAGCCCCTCACGGATTTCTTCGCATTCCCCAAGATTCGAACTTAAGACCTCCATCATATGGGAGACTTAAGGAGAATCCTGGTACCAATTTGGCAAGTTGCCAAATTGGTACCAGGATTCTCCTTAAGTCTCCCATATGATGGAGGTCTCGAGTTCGAATCCTCGAGAATGCGATAGAAAGTCGTGAGGGACCATGTGGGCTCTGCCCACCTAAAGCGGATAGTACGTATGTTCTAGCGGCTTGGGCACAATGTCCGGGTCGTTACAAAAAACGCACATTTTTTGTAATGACCCGGGCCTCTCGCCCAAGCCGCTAACTTTCTTGTACCGAGCACTTTCATGCGATTGATGAATCATGTTTTACGTGCTTTTATAGGTAAATTTGTTGTTGTATATTTTGATGACATCTTGGTTTATAGAAAAGACTTAAATGAGCATGTAGAGCATCTTAGGAGTGTACTTGTAGTCTTGAGAAATGAACAACTTTATGTTAATTTTAAAAAGTGTACATTTTGCATGAAAAATGTTGTTTTCCTAAGATTTGTGGTGGGTGCTAATGGGGTAGAAGTGGATGAGGAGAAAATAAAAACTATTAAAGAATGGCCAACACCTAAAAGCATAACTGAAGTTAGGAGTTTTCATGGTTTGGCTAGTTTTTATAGGCGTTTTGTGAAAGACTTTAGTACAATCACTACACCACTCGTAGAAAATTGTTAAAAAGAGTGTGAGATTTCATTAGGGTGATGAACAAGAGTATGCATTCAATACAATTAAGGATAGGTTGTGTAAGGCAATAGTTTTAGCACTCCTTAACTTTGATAAAGCTTTCGAAATTGAGTGTGATGCATCAGGAATAGGTATTGAAGCAGTTTTAATGCATGATAGGAGGCCTATAGCCTATTTCGGTGAAAAGCTAAGTGGAGCAGCGCTCAATTATCTCACATATGACAAGGAGCTATATTCACTTGTTCGAACCTTGGAGACATGGCAGCACTACCTGTGGCCTAAGGAGTTTGTGATACACATAGACCATGAATCATTGAAGCATTTGCGAGGTTAAGTTAAGCTAAACAAAAGGCATGCAAGGTGAATGCAATTTGTAGAGACATTCCCTTATGTCATTCGGTACAAGCAAGGTAAGGAAACTATGGTGGCAGATGCATTGTCTCGAAGGTACACGCTAATAACTTCTCTCAGTGCTAAATTGCTTGGCTTTGAGTATATTAAGGACATGTATGTCAGTGATCTAGATTTTTCTGATATTTATTCATCATGTAATAAGGGTGCTATAGATAAATTCTTTAAGCATGATGGATATTTGTTTAGAGAAAATAGGTTGTGTGTACCTAATTGTTCAATACGAGAGTTGTTAGTGAGGGAAGCACATAGTGGTGGATTGATGGGACATTTTTGGAGTTAAAAAGACTTTAGATATGTTGGGTGAACATTTTTATTGGCCTAAGATGAAAAGTGATGTTGAAAGAATATGTAGTCGATGTTTAGTTTGTAAAAATGCCAAGTCTAAGGTATTATCTCAAGGTTTGTATACACCGTTACCTACACCTAGTGAATCATGGGTTGATATTTCTATGGATTTTATTTTGGGTTTACCAAGGACTAAGAAGGGACAAGATTCGATTTTTGTGGTGGTAGATAGGTTTAGTAAGATGGCACACTTCATAGCATGTCACAAAACAGATGATGCCACTAACATAACGGAGTTATTCTTTAAGGAAATAGTGCGTTTGCATGGGGTGCCTAAGAGCATAGTTTCTTATCGGGATGTGAAATTTTTGAGTCATTTGGAAGGTCTTGTGGGGTAAGTTAGGCACTAAGCTTTTGTTTTCAACAACTTGTCATCCACAGGCCGATGGTCTGACTGAGGTAGTGAATAGGACCATGACACAGCTATTGCACACTATAGTCAATAAGAATTTGAAAAGTTGGGAGGAGTGTTTGCCTTTAATAGAGTTTACATATAATAAGGCCACGCATTCTACTACTTTTTTTTCACCATTTGAAATTGCGTATGGTTTTAATCCACTAACATCTTTGGATTTAATACCTTTGCCTGTGAATGAACGAGGTAGTTTAGATGGTAAAAGAAAGGCTGAGTTAGTGAAGTCACTTCATGAAAAGGCAAGGTTGCAAATTGAAAAGAAAAACAAACACTTCGCATCACAAGCAAACAAGGGTCGAAGAAGCATGGCATTTGAACTTGGAGATTGGGTTTGGGTATATTTAAGAAAAGACCGCTTTCCAGAACAACGTAAGTCAAAGTTGCAGCCACGAGTGGATGGTCTATTTCAAGTTTTGGAGAAAGTCAACTACAATGCATAAAAAGTGGATCTTTCAGGTGAGTATAATATTTCAGTAACTTTTAATGTGTCTGATCTCTCTCTTTTCGATGCAGGTGCAGATTCGAGGTTGAATCCTTTTGAAGAGGGAGGGGATGATATGATCTAAGAGTCGAGCCTGACAAAGCCGGGCCTAGGACGAGACCCATTGATTATCAAAGGAGGACCGATGACGCAATCAAGGACAAAATGGGTAAATCAAGCAATGAGATTACTTGAACAATCAACAATTGATGACATCATGATCCACACGAGAAAAGAGGCAAGTTTTTGTTCGGGTCGAGGTCGAAAAACAATTGGATCAATGTGATACAATGAACAAAAGAAGACGTTCAACCAGACAACTATGCGGCCGCATAGTTGTACAAACCATGTGACCGTTTGGAGGTCACCCGAGAGCAAAAAGGCCGAATTTGGTTGAACCATCTGACCACATGGAAATGAACCATGCGGCCGCATAGTAGTAAATTTAGGCATAATTTTCATTTTTTGGGAAATTACCTTATTTGACTCAAATTCTATTTCCTTTCCATGGTTGCGAAATTTTATGACTTAGTTACGCTTTTTACTAGGTTTTCTAGCTTTAGTATAAATACTTTTCATTATTATTCTTGTAAAAACTTTGGACAAATTATCAATTCAATAGAGAGACTATTTATGCTTTCAACTTTGTTCTTCATTGAACTTTGCGAAGGCATCAAGATTTTCTTGTGGCGTTCAACACTGAGTGAAGATCACGGATTTTGTAATCAAGAGGTCTTTAAAGCTTCGTTCTTGTTTGGTTGTTTGGTTTAACAATTCTTGGTTCAAATCAACATCTTTGGATTTTTTTTGGGATCGTCAATCTTGTTGCGGGGTTGCGTAGTGTTCATTGTTATGTGGTTTCTTTAGTTGCTATGTGGTTCTCCCTTGTGAAACTTTTTGCACTTAGGGCATTGGGATAAAGGGTTACTTGGGTGACCCGTAGGTGCCTGCTTCTGAAACTGTCCCGTATTCTTATTCTTATCGTGCCACTTCCTTTTTCCGAAGTCACTATGCTGTCCCGGATTTACCGACTTCACTCCCGAGTAGGTTAATGTTTAAGCTTTCTTTACCACTGTCTGAAATGTGGTGAGATCATGTGAACTCACAATCTGCCTGCTCTCCGGGCCCAGGCCCCTCTCATAACATTTTGCTTTCATGAGCTCGGTACTTACAAGATGTGGGGTATATCGAGACAATTCTTCGAACTTGCTCTCATACTCAGAAATTTCCATATCTCCCTCTAGCCTTAAGAATCCTGTCTTCTTATAGTCTCACATGGCTTGTGGAAAAAACTTTTCTATTAGTTCCATCTTGAACTGAGTCCAAGTTAGGTCACGCTGTTCCTCCTTGGTGCGAGCGCCTGATGTGAATTTTCACCAATGGCCTGTTCTTCGAATTAGCATAAACTCAGCACAATACTTTTTGATGTTCTGGACAAGAGATGTGCCGGAAGATCTTCTCAATAGTACGCAACCACTCCTCAACTACCAGAGGGTCCTTTCAACCATCAAAGGTATGGGGTCGATATCTGCGAAATTGTTCTACCATCGAAATAGGCAGTGCAGCCAGGTGTGGTGGTGGAACCGACGATGCTTGCAGAACTGGTGGAGTTTGAGGTGCTGGAGGTGTAGCTTGAGCAGTCATGGCCTGTCTCAACTCATCAATCTCTCGCCTTAGCTCCCTAATTGTCCTCGCTTGCGCCATATTTCTATATACTAGAATAATTGCAATCTCATTTAGAGGAGTCGATGATACTTGCACAATATAGGAAGAAGGTTTATAGCTCAACATCTTTTATTATTATCTCAAAAAAAATCCTTCAAGAGGATTTCAAATCATAAAAGAGCATCTGACGCTAACCAACAAAAAAGCAAAATGAATCCTACTAGACATCAACAATAATTAAACTTAATAAAATCTACTAAAATTCCAATCCTCTATTTATCATTGCTATCATCGCCACTAATCCAACCTCCATGTACCCTAGGTTTCTTAGAAGGTTGCACTTCATCGTTTCAAATAGGTTGAGGTGCATCTTCACGAATGTACATCTCAGTAGGTACACTATCGTCCTCGGGGATCGCAAGTCGGGCCAGCTCCTACTATTCAATCAGCTCTGCACAGAAGGCCTCATAATCAATCTCTCGAGGTAATGTAGGTACGACCGATCTCCATAAATAATCGCAAATCGATTCGGCAGTCTCCAACCACTCTTCTGGCAAGGTATCAATAAGAAGGCTGGTGGCTCGATGACCAATGACCATATGGCCTAGTTGTCTCACCTCTCTCCACCTTACTAACATCTCCCAAATGTGCTGGCCCATATTGTGCATTGGATTCCACTGATACTCTTAATATTGCCTCATGATCTCATATCGACGAGGCATCAATGAACTCGTCTTTCTACAAGTTCTCTCAATCCATACCATCTGAGTCATACCAATTATTCAAAGTCCAATAAGTGGGTATCTAATAAGTTTTAGTTAATTCTCAAGGACTTAAATAACATTTAATTTGATCACGTTCTCAAAATACTTGTAAAATAATGATTATCTACAAAAGTATTCAAACTCCAACATATAATGATATTCACACATACATTTCAAATGTTGTATCTAGAATAAACTTTCTCATACTCTTCACATAGATACAAGCATATTTATAAAAGTTCTTTACCTCAAAATTGGCGTAGCGCTACTATGGCAGGCACGATGCACAAGATCCTCATTAATTTTTTTTTCTTTTTTCTCAACTTTATATGTGAAAAAACACCTAAGACATGGTTTCTAATGCAAGTCTACAAAAAATAAACTATGCTCTGATACTAAGTTGTAACGCCTTAAATTCTCGGAACTCGAAGCGTTAAAAGAAAATTCATCTTCATTGTTTGAGCTCTTAACTGTTAATTATAATAAATTTTAAATGAGAAATTTTTTTGAAATTTGAAACATATAAAAAATGTAATGGGAGATTTTGTTCATATAGACTTGGACAATTTTGCTGTAATTTTATTTGGGAAAACATTTGGAGGAATTTCAGCAAATATTAGTTGGATAGCAGCGGAAGAAAAATATGTTTGCCCTAACAAATGACCACCAAAGATTATGAAATTTTAACAGAGTCTGTCACCTTCATAAATGTACCAAATATAAAATTTTGGGGTCTCGAAGATAATGTTTGAAGCACAAAAGTATTGCTCGACTATGCTGGACAAAAAATTCGGAACTGACCCAATGCAGTTTACTAAAATGGACATAAATTTTTCTCTAAATTCTATTTGAAGGTAATTCCAAAAACCACTATTAGAAGACTCATAGAACTTTCAAACCCTACTGGTTTCACTCTAAAACATGTATTGTATCCCAAGTTGCCATTTTTAAATAGGAGGAAAGAATATGAAAATTCATTCTAGCAATATTTAAACTTCATGCATAGCTAAACCAACATTTCTAACTAGTAGTTGACATGACATGTATATAAAGTTAGACGAAACATAAAATTTAATACATTAAATGTTTCATCAACATGTTCATAAGAGGTTTACATGATTGAAAATATTATTAAAATTTAAAGAGTACGTCAAATCGCCGAGCACTTGCCACCATGCCAAGCCACCGCCATGCCTTCAACTAACCTATAAATTTAGTAGGAATGAGTTTCACAAGTAATACTCAATAGGAAACACTTAAGTAAATAGATAAAAAAAAACATGTTTTCTAGATTACAATCTTTGGCTATTTGTGTCACCGTCAATTTCAAAACGAACCAGTGATCAGGCAGTTTGTTTACTCTTACGTTTTAACAACCCATTTGTTTTATGAATCAAAATTCATCTCTTCATCTTTTATTGAAACCACCAAAGGGTGCTACAATAACACGTTAATGCAAATCGAAAACAAATAATTTTTACACAACTTACAAAAGTGTTGAAAGCATCCCTACCTTAAATATTTGGAGTTTGAATATCATTTGACGTTCAATATATAGTAAAATGCAACGTACTCTTAGACATTTCTTCAAAACAAAAATTCATATTCAAGGTGCCTTAAATCTATGGGAAAAACGAAATGATTTTAGTTTGGGAGAGAAATATGGCTTTAGGGACTGTAGAATTAGAATGTAGTTCCTTATCAAACACAAAATGCAAAGGCAATTAGCAGTAACCAAAAATGTAAGTGGAAATATTATTTAGGCATATAAATGGTGGATTCATGATTAACGTGTAGGTTGCTTTTCAATTGAAATGGAGATTTTTTCCTGATAATTACCACAATAGTTTTAGTTAGTAGGTATTAAAACTTGAAATGGTGGAATAAGTGAGGTGCAGGGTACTTCCATTTAAATGGATTTTTTTTTTAACATTATGGGTTTTAAATTATTAAACAGTTATGACACTTAGTGGTTATTACCAATTCAAATGGAATGCCTAGTGGGGAAAAAGAAAAAGTCACATTGAGGGGAGAGAAAAATTAAAACTGGTGGATGAATAGATAGGAGTTATTTGAAGACAAAAACCATGTTTAAGGACTATTTGGCATAACAATAAGTGTATCTATATTTTTAAAATTTTAGGAACTTAAAATATTTCATCACAAACATTTAAAAGAAATTCGACACCTTAAAAGACAAGTACGCGCAAATTTACTATCGTGACCAAAACTTTAATTTGAACTCTTAGGAAGTGTTGTAGCGACGAAATAACACAATCCAAATTATTTTTTCGATTTATACAAGAAAAATTATTTTAAAATGAAACAATTTTTTTTATTTTATTTCATTTTCTTTGTCGCTACATTGTAGTTTGCAGGAAGACAATGGATGTTGCCTGGATTGCCCATCTTTACTTCAAGGAGATTGTGTATTTGCATGTTGTTCCTCGATCCATCACTTAAGATCGTAATACCAAGTTCATCAGTCATTTCTGGAAGAGTTTGTGGGAAAAACTGGGGACACAGCTGAATTTTAGTAGCGCCCACCACCCCTAGAAGGATGGCTAGACCGAGGTGGTGAACCAGAGTTTGGGCAACCTTTTGAGATGTTTGGCAGGAACTAAGTCAAAGCAGTGAGATTTAGCGTTACCTTAGGCCGAATTTGCCTATAACAGATCGAAAAATGGAACTACAGGCTTAAGCCCATTTGAGACTGTCTATGGTCAGAACCCATCCGAGGTACTAGACTTAGCTCCTATTCCACGTGTAGGACATTTCAATCCTAAAGCAAATGAGATGGAAGAGCATCTTCGAGGTATCCATGAGCAGGTAAAACTTGCCATTCATGAGAGCAATACCGAGTACAAGGCTTGGGCAAATAGTCATCGTCATCAGGCATTTTTTGATGTTGGTGATTTTGTTTGGGCTGTATTAACTCGTTATCATTTTCCTGCTTGCAAGTATAATAAGTTTAAGGACCGGAAGATTGGACTTTGTGAGATACTGCAGAAGATCAGTAATAATGCTTACAGGTTGCTCCTTCCCAGTCACTTGAAGACTTTTTGATATCTTTAATGTGAAGCACCCAAGTCCTTGTTTTGTAGATTTTGATGACACTACTCTGAACTTGAGGACGAGCTCTTTCTTGTGATGTCTTTAATGTGAAGCACCTAAGTTCTTGTTTTGTAGATTCCGATGACACTACTCTAAACTTGAGAACGAGTTCTTTCCAACCCGGAGCAGCTGTTTCAATCCGATATTGAATTTATGAACTTCCTAAGGACATTTATGTTCTGAATTTCTGGCTTGTATTTGAATTTAAAATTCCATGTGACATGGGAATCAAGGAAGCAGATTACACGCATAGGTAAGGAAGGTTATTTGAGGGAGAAGGTGATTTCGGAATGGAGATTTAAATCGTGCTTTTTGAAAATTTGAACACGTTCCTTGATTATTCACAAAATAAAAATTTTAGATGACAGATATTATTCACATTCTATATGACATGTTATTTTTTCATCCACCATTTGAAATAAAAATTTCAGTTGATTCAATTTTTAGGATAAACAAATTTTCATAAACGATAGTGGGATCAAAATGTTTACTGTACACATACTATTACACATGGATTAAACTAGTGTACAACAAGGTTGATATTGCGTGACGTGTCGGAAATTATGACATTGATTCGAATAAATGTGATTAAAATCACTGCTCAATATTGTCTCATGTCAAACAATGTCAAAATAGTTTCCAACTACATTGTACCTGTAGCCGAATTGATTACACATTATTTTCATCTTCTTCTTTCCACATGTCATCCCAATTCTTTTGAGCCTGTTCTAATCCAAGAACCGAACCTTCTTTCTCTATATCCCAACTTGTAGACAATGTTCCATAAGCAATTCCAAGTGCTGAACTTCCAAAAGTAACAAAACTTGTAAAAAATGGCACCCAATTTGGCACATCCCATAGTTTTTGTTCTTTCAATGCACCCAAAACTTGCAGCAAAGCAAAACCCATAATCAACGGCACCCCCACATAGAACAAGATTCTTGAAATCATCCTCTCCCAAACCGCATCAGGTATTTTGTCATCGTTGTCTTCTTCGGTTTTCCTGTAACTTTTTCCGCCAGGTTTTTGTTTATCTTTTGGCTGCTCTTGTATATTGGTTGTAGATGATGATGATGATGCCCCACCAAAGCCCTTTTCTCCGGCGTGCAGCTGCCTCAAATTTTGTGGATTTTTGCAATGGAGCTGGTGGAGGAATGGGTTGCTCCGCCGCCACGGAGTTGATTTTGTAATGTGTAAAGGTATTTGTTGAAGAATGCTGAAAGTTTTCATGGCTTGTTTCCACAATGTTTAATTTCTGATTGAATCATAATAATTTTATTGGGATTTAGAAAATATCTTATCCACATGAATGAATGGCTGAGCCTTGTTACAATTTGACATCATTTTGCTGTCACGTTTTTGTCTTTAGCAGGAAAAAACGAAAAATATCTATGGAAGTCACATTGAAAGTGTATATATAATTTACAGGCAACCGTGAGAGTTACTCTAGTGCACGAAGTGCTCGTTTCACATTGTGAACTGTATAATACTTTAACACTATTAAAGATGAAAAATATTTAAAATCATATCTTTCTTTCTGTTCAGTTCAGTTCCGTTCATTACAATGTATAAGAGATATAGGTATGACAAACATAGTATCCAACACGAAAGTTGAGAGGTTTCTATACTTCATCTTGTACAGCTAGTGCAAAATATCGTTAGTTCAGTTGAAGATTTGTCATTTATGCATTACTGCCTTGTCGTAACCTCTCATATGATTTTCTTGAGACCTGCCAAGAAGTAGGATGAAGTTGCAACAAAATGAAATTCGTGAACTGGAAAATACTAAATTTACATAAATAACTTTGTTCCCTCTCTAATAGCTCAAGTTTTTTTTTCCCTTTAATCCGCCCGCTTAAGCTTTGTTATGAAATAAGTTCTAATCCCCAATTCTGTGCCAAAAACAAGCAAATAGAAATCAGAAACACACAGATGTAATGGTTCACGCTCAATATGAGATCTACTGCAGCTTTCACTATGTTGGAGAAAAAAATTATGTGGTTTTCTCACGTCTCTCTCTATTTCTCATAGAAAATGCCCCTCAAAATTTGTTATACGAGGCAAGAATGGTAGTGCGATAGCATGATTAGACTTCACAAGTCCAATAGATTTGACATACCTGGCGAGAAGATGGTGAGCTGCGAACAGTGCCTGCAGATCTGATTGGAGAATTCAAAACTGCCTTCCCAGGAGAAGCGTATAATACTGGCTTTACAAATGGTGATGGAACGAATGGGGGGATTGGCGAACGGAGTATCGTAGAATGATAGTAAGAGACGGGAGAATCCTCTGGCTCTGGGGTTCTTCGATAAAATTTAGAGAGTGGAGCTGTCCCCGGAGATGCGGATGATAATCTTCTTGGAGGCAGAATGTTGATTCTAATCCTGGAAAAAATTTGAATTTCATTCTGTTAATTCCCGTTAGAGTGGAAAAGAATGCACTATTTGAAGTGAAACTAGCACTGACTTGTGAATATCAATGTGCTGATCAGTTTCATCTAGTATTTCTTCCTGGAGAGAAAGAAACAAGATCGTTACTACATGTTTGGTATACATATTAGACCGTACTCAGCAGTATATAAAATTCTAAATTTCACTCATTCAAGAAATTCTTGGTCACTTTTCACTGATTTCAACTCACTAAAAGCTTTACCTGTAGAAGTTCCTCCATGACATCCTCCATTGTTATAATACCGATCACCTCATCATGCGATAACTTATTTTCGTGAGATTCCATTTCATCTTTCGAAACGTTTGCCTCTCCCTTCTCCCTTCTGATCCACGCAGGAGATTGAATTTCGCCATAGCCAGAATATATAGGGAAGTCATTTCGAAGCTCTTTTGCAACAAATGAAGGCTCAGTTCCTGAAAAATCTCCACAATCACGTAGAAATGAGGCAATCGAGGATGGGAGATTTGCGAGATTTTTGTCTGATTATTCTGTCTAATCCTCTCCTGTTCGACGTACTATATACATGTTACAAGTCGAGATAGGATTTACCTTTTCCGTCTACTTGTGTAAGTTCAGGGTCTGAATGGATTCTGACACTTGTAAAATCAGGCCTAGCTTTGGTGTCTTTAGACGTTTCTTTGGGATCTTTCTTACACTTCACAACCACAGCCATGTGACTGTGACCTTTTTGAAATAGTTTCAGTACATCATAAAGAGGCCAATTTTCATGTACTCTGTAATAATGCAAGTTTATGTCCAAACACAAGAAAATATCAGAACCAATTCATGAAATATGAACATAATTTTGCATTTAGTTCCTAATATAAGATTTCTATGATTCTATAATTTGACAAAGAATCTAAGTACCTGGGGATTTTCCTAATTATCAAATGTTTAATTGGAGTTTCGTCCTCAGGATGACAGAATATCAAGTTTTTTACCTGAACCAGAGAGAAATGCGGTTGTGTTAGCTAACGTTCACGTCGCGTTCAATTTTTGTTGAAAGTAATGACTTGTGAAAATTCACAAATAGGTTGCAACTTGAAATCGGAACATATTGTATTGAATGGTCACACAATATAAAAGTTTAAGCTGTTAAGTAAGAATCATATCTTGAGGAACAATATCAATAAAAAGAATATAAACCAAGATTTGCATACCAAAATAAGGCCGACGACATTTGTTGCATTGCCCGAGTAAACCGGTACTCGACTATGTCCCTGGCTCACTATGGCTCCCATTGTATACCTAATCAAAGAAAATTGTATATCTTTTATTTCTGTGATTTATTGATCAAAACTAACATAAAAATTATGTATTTCATACATGTCAAGTTTAGAATTTATGTCCAGAGAAAAGGTTTTAGATATTGGCGTCATCGCATCTTTAGCAGTTTGTTCTGTCATGTTCAGTGCTCCTGTTATAATAGCAGTTTCATCATCTGTCAGTTCTCCACCTCTCCCTGCCTGAGAAATTAATAATGTTAAGCTATTAAAATTGTAATTTATTGTATAAAGATCAACTTAACTGTCCCATAAAAATCAGAGAAAATTTGTGTGTGGGTGGGTGTTGGTGGGGGGGGGGGGGTGAAAAATTGTACTAGAATTACCTTTACTGAATGCAAATCCACCAGTGTTTTCAGTTCTGTTCTTCTAAGAAGTGCAGAATGGCTTTTCCCTAGAAGCCAATCAAGCAACTGCCATATCCAAAAACCCGAACAACTTAAATTTTTAGATGATATAATTTAAAATGGTTAAAGGAGTACATAAAGGTCACTAGTAAGTCTTGAAAACACCAGTTTATGCAACTTGTTCACTTCGAGGCCTAGTCCGGCCTACATTTACGGGACATTTGACATTGCCTGTCTCAATAACTTAATACATATTGAAAGTCAAAAAGTAAAAAGAGTCTTGATTTAAGGAGGCTGAACTAGTGGTGTCAAAGTGGATTCGTACGCCTAGTCTTAATTTGACCCAGCCTTGATAAAGCCTGTTTGACACCACTAGCTTAAACTAGAAGAAAAAATTACTTGCCCTTCACAATTGACCTTGGCCATTACCTTACTAATCGGGTATGCCACTGGGAAGAAAATGAACAAGAGAAACTGAACAAACGAGACAAATTTAGCACCAAAACTTAGTCCATATCTGGAGGAGACAGCCTGTGGGATAACCTGAACCATGTACACATATAACTTAGTAATAAACATAAAACTGAATGCTGTCGTAACCTTAATTTGACAGAAAAAGGAATTCAGTTATCGTTGTGTACCTCAGCAAAGGCAATTACAAAAGTGACTGAAACCAGGATTGCAGCCCAAAAAGGAACAATTGTATCCAAGAAAATTGGAAGAGTCTACGAGAAAATTTTGATCAGTCAAAACTGTGAATCCACGAAATTAGCCCCTATGGCAAGTTCGCACTGGACAGTATATTAATAAAATAACAAAGCTATAATACTGTCTGCTTTACTGTTCAATCCAATTTCGCAACTAACCTCCATAGCCAGCGATTTCCCGATAAGAAGGGTGCATAGTAGTAAACACTCATTCTTGACAATAGGCAAAATTTTTTCTGGAAATGATAAAAGAAAAACAAAACATTAATCGGTAGTGTTGTGTTTGAAACCCATATTTATCTAGGATTGGCGTGGTTTGATGTATTGAGCCTTGAAGATGTTTAAATAGGGTCCATGGAGGAAAAAGAGATTGATGGCACTAGCCTACCGCTAATTGAACGCTTGAGAGGCGAGACGAAATTTTCAGCAGCAAGCTGAAGGGCTCTTATTAGGGTTTGATATGTACCCCTATAAATAGTTAACTCATCTTTACAAGTTAATTATTACTAGAAGTTAGAATTGTGTAGGAACACAATATTATTGTAATTTCTCTCTCCATTATAGTTAAATAAAATCTTCAATTTCTCTACCAAATTAAATTCTTGTTTCTTGTGTTCTTATTGTTGTGATCAACACTTTATATCGTGTCATAATCCTTGTCTCGTTCCCATCAAGTGGTATCAGAGTATGCATAATCCTTCTTCGATTTCTAAAATGCGATATTAGAGTTTTGGTTTGATTTGTTTGAAGATTTTTGTTATTGATGGCAATTATGAAGTATGACATTCTACTTTTGGATCGCAACATTAGATTCTCGTTATAGCAGGTGAAGATGTGAGCAGTACTCGCTTAGATGGATTTGGATGATGAGTTGTTAAGATTTGACAAAATTCCCACAACTTATACGATGGAGGAGAAATAATGGAAGGATTTGACGACACTTTCACAAATTCATCTTTATTTTTTGAATAATATTCTTTAGGATATTTTGAAGGAGAAAACGACCAATACGTCGTGATTGAAGTTAGAGCAATTGTGCATGACCAAGAGTTCGACAAGCAAATTGCACCTGAAACAGAGGTTGTGTTCTCAGGACAAAAAGTAGCTCATTGAAAGACCACGTGACTGATTTTAAGGAGAACATCGCTAATTTGAAGACTTTAGAAATAAAGTATGATGACGATGATTTGGCCTTAATTCTTTTGTGTTCATTACCCACTTCGTTTAGAGACACGATTTTATATAGTCGTGATATTCTCACCATTGAGGATGTGTATAATGCTTTGTTTCTCAAAGGAGCAGATGAAACAACAGGTTGGATTTGAGGCTAGAGATGGAGAAGACCTTGTTATTCATGGTAATTATGAAATGGGTAGGTCAAAATCTAATTTCAGTAATCAAATTTATTTTTATTGCCAGAAAAAGGACACATAAAGAGAAATTACTACAAGTTGGAGAATAAAGATAAGTTGGCTACAAATCAAAGGGGAATGCAATCAGACACTTCATGCGAAGTAGATGTTGTAGAGGATTATTTGAATGATGAGGATCTTTTGGCTATTTCTAATGGCGAATCTAAATCTGTGCTTTTCATATGTATCCCAATTGAGACTTGTTTGTAATATATGAAACAGTTTCAAAAAGTGTCATGGTCATGGGAAACAACGTACCTTGTCGGATAGCTAGTATTAGTAGAGTCAAACTTAAACTGTTGGATACGACATTTGGAATAATGGATTACGTTAGACATGTTTCAAATTTGAAGAAAAATCTCATTTCGTTTGCTACTCTTAATTCAAAATGATACAAATTCATTGGTGGAGGGGGGTGTGGAGTTTTGGAGGTTTGCAAAAGTGTTTGGGTTCTATTGGAGGGGCGAAAAAATCTCAGTTATACATCTTGCAAGATCATGCTGAGTCGTTAAAGAACAGTTATCAAAGATTTAGTACCATGGTAGATTCAGTTTGGTACAATACCATTGAAATTTGGTTTGGGGTCTGTACTAGAGAGTGCAACTCAGTCAAGTTCAGAGGATATAAGTAATGTAGCTTTGCCACCATCACCTACGGTGTCATCGTATTTAATTGCTAGGGACAGGCCCATTGGAGAAAGGTACGGGGAAGATGATTTTGTTGCGCATGCTTTAAGTGTATTTGAAGGTGTTGAGTTTAGCAAGAGGCCTTCTACAAAAGATTTAGCGTTAATTCTATTTCAGGGTGTGTTTCGGTTCTATTGTGTAAATTTTAAATCATTTGTGATTTTTGGGAACTTAAGGTAATTCCGCGAAGCAATGCTCGGATTCATTTACTCTAGTTGTATATTATGGAAAAGGTGGAGAATTTCCAACTTGTTGGAAAAGTTAGTTTGGTCTTTGTTGAAGAAATCAGTCCATTCTTTACAGTCGAGTTATTTTCTCCAGGTGGAGAAATTTTGGATCTTTGTTTCTTGTAGTAAAATTTGCGTCAAGGTGGAGATTGTTGAATCTGTGATCCATATTCATCTAGGAATTGCGTATTTTAGTGTATTGGGCTTTGAAGACGTCTAAATAGGGTCCATAGAGGAAAAAAGAGATTGATGGTGCTAGCCTACCGTGAGGTAAATGCTCGAGTGACAAGAAAAGTTTTAGCAGCGAGCTGTCGCCCACCTATCGCTCGCTAGTCCTCGAGCAGCACGTCTGATACTCGAGCACCATTCCATTTCAAGTTTTTCTTGTTTTGTTTATTCCATGTGTTTTTGACATAGTTTCCATTTTTAAAGCTATTATTAGGATTTGATATGTACCTATATAAATAGTAGACTGTTCTTTACAAGTTAATTATTACTAGAAGTTAGAATCGTGCAAGAACACAATATTGTTGTAATTTCTCTCTCCATTATTATGTTGAATAAAATCTCAAACTCTTTTGTCAAATTAAATTCTTGTTTTTTTTTTGTTCTTATTGTTGTGATCAATACTTTATATTGTGTCATATACCTTATGTTGTCCCCAACAAGTGGTATTAGAGAATATATAATCCTTGTTCGGTTTCTAACAAGTAGAGCTTGAACCGACAAAAGTATTGTTCAAAAACTATGTAAACAAGATAACTTGACAGGGCCATTGATCAATTCTTCCGTTGACTCGAGTTTAAAACAAAACAAGTTACAAATAACTTTAAAAGAAAAGATTTTATTGTTATTATGCAAGTGAACTATATAAAAAAAAATCACCATCACAAGCAGGACTGTCTTGAGATTTTAGAGGCCTTAAGCCAACTTTAAAAATGGGGTCCTATAAATATTTAAATATTTAAATATATATAATAATAAATAATAATTTCTAAATAAAAAAATTTAAAATTATAGAAATAATAATCTAAAACTTTCAAATGTCTAAATTAGTTTACTTTCCTATATATATAAAAAAATTAAACAATTATATTATTAAAATCAATCCGTTTAGAACTTCTTTTGAAATAGACACCACACGATCAATCGATTCAACTTTTCTTATGACATTGTTAACCAAATGTAGGATTTTATCAACTTCACTTTGAGAAGCTATTTTCGGTAGATGCATTTGTAACTCATATAGTCAATAAAATACTTTATTTAAAGTGACTAATAACAGTATCAATAGACACGTCTTTACTTTTTAACATCTTGCTTACTCTATTAATACAATTATTTTTATTGTACAAAATAATAATGTCAAACAAGAATTCATAATTCATAATGTCAAAAGATAAATAATAGCATATTTAATTGCCTTAAAGTCATCACATATTTCTAACAAATATTCTAGAACGACTTTTATTTATTATTTTAGCACTTTTAATATGACTTTTCCAATGTGTCTGTGATAGTAGCATAAGTGTCAAGTATTTCACATTATCCAAAAATATATATATATATATCCAAAAAATTGCCATAACACAAAAATGCAAGATAAAGACTCATGACAACATGGTATGTAAATGCTATTGAATTTACTTCTAGCACTCTTTTCTATAAATCTGTATGCTTTCCTTTCATATTAGAATCGCTATCATAACCCTGATCTCTTAAGTTGCCAATATCAATTTCAAGTATTTTAAAAATAGTATCATTAAGTAACACCAAGAAAAAAAATTCTTCTACTTTAATTGGACTTACTAAAATATCTACTTAAAAGCTTCAAATACTGACTAACCTAATGTTTAAATTTTAATAAAAAAAATTATTATTTTTGCTATTGAACAACTGAATTAGTTTGATTGATTGCATTTGTACTATATTTTGTTCGTAACTTTTTATGAACTATATGTAATAATTTTTTTGGGGGTCCCTCATAAGAGCAGAGCCTTAAGCGATTGCGTATCCCGCCTATAGTCAAGGCCACCACTGATCACAGGAACATGGAAATGTAATGAGAACGATAGCTGGACCATAAGAAGAATATGAAAGAGTACTTACCAGCATTCTTCTTGTCTTGAGGGAGACCAGCTTTTGTGAGGACTTCAAGATCAACCTGGGAGTAGGACAGTAGTCCTATACTAAGACCAGATGTAAGACCAGCAAATAACACTAGGAACAAAGATACAGCCAGATTAATCCAGAACTTTGGCTCACAACATGGTGTATCATCATCTCTCATTGTGTATGCGTATGGAAAATAGATACTACTCACTTTAATTGTGAAGAAGCTCAGAAACGAAATTTAACAGGTTCCAAGACGAATAATTATACTGGCTTGGAGAAACCTGAAATCTAAAGCAATTTGGAAATACTTTCTATCTGTAGATTATATATAGAGAGAGAGGTAATTATCAGTTAATCGAATGCAAAGAGTTGAGTTTAAAGGAGGATTTATTTACTTATTTTGGCTTAGTTTAAATGTTAACAACTAACAAACCGTGAAGATAAAGTATAAATAAATTCGATACACGTCTAAAGTCTGAGTTTTAAGACGAAATAGTTTAAAATAACATACGGAAAAACAAAGTTTCCAAGGTAGTGCGAAACTTAATCGAAATTGTCAGAATTTAAGGTGGTTAAATAGTTGACTATTTGTGACAGCTGCATCAAGTTGAAATAGATATACCTTCACCTGATTGTTTACGTAATGTGAAGGCATATATTTGAAATCTGATGCATGCATGGGAGAACTCCAATCAATTTATTCATTTTAATATTATTTTTAAAGTTAGATTAATTAATTAATTATTTATTAAAAATCTTACTTGTATTCTTTTCAAAGAAAGACTAAATACAGGTTAGAACTGGTAGTGAATGGAAAGTTTCAACTTAAAATGAATCCCTGCAGGTGTGCACCGTTGACGGAACCTCAAAGAAGAACCGTGGCCGTCTCCTGCTAGTATTATGTCATAATTTCTTGTTGTCGAGCGGACTTAATATCAGACGGAAAAGTTGTTTGTAAGAATAAAATAAACGTGTATAAGTTTAACTCGCAGGAGCGTAGTTAAACCTCTAATAAACGGATGAAAACCGTGAAGTATAACAATTCCACAAAAACTAGAAAATGAGAAAAAGAAGAAGAAGAAATGGTAATCCGAGGCAAGTGATGACACTTTCTCCTAAAGACAATATTACTCCGCTTTGGTGATCACGGTGTAGAGCACTTGTCTCCTAATATAAAACAGATTCTTCTTGTGGTAGCAGCAGTTCAAAACACAAGAAACGATGAACTTTCGACGGAGTTTCCCTCTCTACAAGGAAATTATATGAAATGAAGAAGGAAGAAGATTTACAAGAGATAGAATGATTCTCAATGTAAAGTATGAGATGGTGTACTCAAATGGTCGTGCATAGGGTCCTTTATATAGAGGATGAAGTGGTGTGGGTGAAAGAATGCAGACAAAATCACGTAACTTAAAAGAAGTCTCGGTTCATTTCGCTAGTTGTTCGCTAAATTCTCGCTCGAGCGACACTTTCAGAGAATTGGTCGCTCGACCTTCGCTCAACTTCGCTCGAGCGAAACACCTGTCGTATGAGCGACAGTGTTATATGGCTTCCTCAAATGTTCCTCCAATTTTAAACCTCAATTTCTCATTTATCTGAAATTGGTTTCGATATGCCAAATATATACGGAAATCAAAATTCTCTTTTGGGGGCCCGAAGCAGAGGAGCGACAACTATTGTTGCGTGAACATATTGGATCGAAGTTGACACGAAGTCTAACCAATTTCCAACATTTCTACGTTCATACTTTGAAATTACGGTAAACTAAAATATCGTTCCCTTCATCTTTATTTATCAATCCAAAAAAATCGTGAACCGTTCATATAAACAATGTGTTCATCTTCATTCCAATCTTGTCGATGCATATGTTTGCTGCATTGGGAAAGATAATAAACAAATTTTCCTCAGATACACACTGATATACGGTCCAGGTACAATAGCTAAACTAAAGAAACCCTGCAAGTATTTTTTTGAGTGAAGGTCGTCATTGCTCGCGCACACTTGATTCCTTCCAATAATGTGTCGAGATTTGCATCTATTGTAGGTGGTATCTCATCTCATTATTAAACAATATTTGTAGCTCTTTACAAACAGCATATTTTCAACCAAAAATGACCTCAACTATCTAGAACAAGAAATGCAAAAGTAATAAATATTTTTTTTTTAATCAAAATATCACGTGTCCCCAAATTTGCAGTAAAATTAATAAAAATAACAATCACAAATTCACAATCTCAGTGCACATGTATAATCACGTCATAATCTACAAAAGCATTCACGAATCTTGGTCAACGCCATAAAAAATAGTAAATTATACATTTACACTTGCTCAAATAAAGTAGTCAAATCTACATTCACCTTTTCTTATTTCACGTGTCTCTAACCTTCCTTCAAATTCTGTAGAATTTATGACATAAACGAGAGGTTCAATCCAGCTAATTAAAAGCGTAGTACGTGGAATTAAAACTTAACTGACTATAATTACAATAAGTCACAAATTATTAAATCTAGATGAACTGAAAACAATCTAAACCCTAGCAATCAATCAAGCAATTATATCAAAACTGAAAAATAAAGAACACCAAGAATTATTTACAAAGGAAAAATTCTTGAAGAACTCTTTAAGAGAAAAAAAAAAAAAAAAAAAAACTCCAAACACCCTGTGCTAGTAAAAGATCCATTAGAAAGGATTGAACTTATAGAATTGGTTCAAACATAATTAAACCTTAGTAGTCTTTGAACCCTAAATCATCGAAGAACTCAGTTGTTCGTTCCAACACTAGCTCCAAAACATATGAACTTCTTTTTTCCTCGTAGATCACTAAGAACGAAATCGTTCTTCACTAACCGAAACTTCGTTCACCTCTTAGGATCTTTAAACTGTGAAAACCATTCGGTAGAGGTTTATTGGTGTTTTGATCTTTTGGATTTTTGATGTTTAGATCATGTAGTTGAGACGAGTATTATAGAATGAATGTTGAATAATGACTCGACACGAAATAGGGACGAATTTTGCATTTGGTATTTATAATATAGAGAATTGTGGGTTGTTTGGGATTGTAAAAAAGTTGCTTCTTCAGTGGCTAATGGGTGATCCGATTATGAAAAAATCGCTTGAGTGCCCTTCAGGCAAACATCGAGCTCTTTCTAAGCAATCGTCAATATTTTTGTCATATCTTTCTCTCTCGATATCCGATTGAGACGATTCAAAGTGCATTGGAAAGACAACTCAAATAGCTATAATTCTTCTTTACAAAGAAATATCATTTTCCAATTCGAATATTTTGTATGCGAAAAATGGGCATCAATTTGTGGGAATTTGGAGCATAACCTATGCAACACTTTGACACTCCTTTAACTTCTAATTGCATTCCTTTGATCTTATGTGATCTTCAATCCTTGTTATGTTCTCAAGTGGTGTTCTTCGAATGCTTTTGGACATTTCATAATCTTTTTTAGCAGATTTTGATTCCTTCCAAAGAGACTTGCAACACCCAACAACTCAAACTCAAAAACAAATACAACTCGATTAAATAATTATTGGATATGGAACTTGCCAACACTTTTAGACCTAACAATTTAGATCCCACTACCTAATTTCGTGTAAAAAAAAGGTTAGTTGGCCACATATTTTAGAAATGATAACAATTTAAAATGTAAATTAAAAGCTTTATTAAAAATTAAATAAAGGCAGCAAACCCCCTACCCGTCCTCTAGTTACCCCGCTCATTCCCCACCCCCCAAATTGAGTCATTCGAGAACATTATGCTGATATCACACCAAAGAAGTACACGATCAGCATCTTTAGAATTGCATTAAAAAAAATAATAATAATAATAATAATAATTGGTTTATACAGTTGAGGCCAGGATAGAGTAGAGAAAAAAAATTCATCACTATCACATTGCAGATTAGATACAAGTAAACCGTAACAAGAGAAGAATTCACCATGTGCGGTACGCAGTGGCGGACCCACCAGGTCCTATGACTAACTAGATTTTCCAGTTTTTTTTTTTTTTTTTTTTTTTTTTCATTTTTTTTATTTAAAATATTTTACAATTTTGGGATATAATATGTTAGATGTTAGATATAAGTACAGATTTTGGGATATAACATCTATAAAGTATGCTGTAATTTTTCATTATAACATGTTAGATATAAGTACAGATTTAGATGGAAAATCGAAAATCTGGCTTTAAAAATGAATTTTAGTTAATTAAAATTTGAATTCAGAGAGTTGTTAAAGGTTGTGATTTGTTTTGATATTAAAGTGTTGTTCTTTTGTCCGTTTTGCTGGTTTAGTTATATGTTTGATTCTTCCTAAGGTTGTTAATTGCCAGTAGTAACGAAGTGCTTTCACCTCTTATAGTAGATCCGTCTAATTGTTGAAGAAACTGTTTGGTAGCATGGGTTGAGACCTCGAAATTGGATAGAAATTCTTGTCTACATATTTGAATTTGATTTTGACTAGCCTAACACAATTAAAAAATAGTTCCGATTTTAATTTGTCAGCCTACTGCTGTAATTGATCGGATGAGCATTTTCGAGTTAATAATTTTTTCATTTTTCCAGCAATTTAAGAATAAAAAATAATATGTATTTCAAACTTCTATAATTTTAATTGTACAAGCTCTTTAATCATTATAAATATTTGTGCTACCTTCAACTCCAAAAAAAAATAATTCGGGGGCAGCCCCCGTACTCCCTCCTCCTTCATCTCAATATCTTCCATTTTAGGACCCACCAACTCTAAAATCCTGGGTCCGCCACTAGCGGTACGTATCCAATTTTTGAACTATGCCGCCGAGGTGAATATACATATAAATGAACTTGAATACGTAGATATTATGATTCAGTCTGTCAAGATTCTTTCTTATGTTGAAACTTATGGACTGTTGGAAACAGTAGATCATTGAACTGTGTTTTAGCATTATACTCCGAAGAGGCCTGGAAATCAACATGTTAAAGAGGGAGGAGAGAGTTATAGAAAGGGATTTATCGAGAGTTTGTACATAGTCTAGGCCATGTATCAGAATAAGAGAGGATAGTGTTTTGTCGCGAACACGGTTTGCTTTCAAGATGAGTACAAGCATACGAAACAGAAGGAATCTATGACGTAAACTATGTAGCCAAAACAACAAAAAGTATATACCCTCTTCTTAAATGTATAACGCAATGTTTGACATGTGTTATGGAGCAGATTATAATGTCAAAACCAAGTCTATCTACACCTAAAAGAGCCACCTCCTGTCACAAATTCAATTAAAACAAATTAGCAAAACAACTTTCGAGAAAATAACTCTCTATTAATATGTGTTAGCTCGATTCAGGTATGAGAATGTGCTTTGATCAACACTTTTTAATATCCTTTTCTAGATTAACAATGGATCAATTTCGATCCTTCTAAATAGAGCAAGGCAATCTCAGGAAGAGAAAAAAAAAAGAATGGAAGAAGCAAGAAGTTTTTTTTTTTGATTGAACTGAAAAATTTCTTGATTGATTCACCTCTGCATCGAGCCATGCAATACACTATATCAAGATACAAGAGAGATTACATTGGAATATAAAAAATACAGATGACATCATCAACAATAAAAACAAAAGACAGTTGATATAACTCAACTGTAGCAAAATACATAAAATAAAATCTGAAAAATAAACTTGGAAGTTTAAATGGGAGACTTCATGTCACCCTTCAATCTCCTCCTTGAAGCTTCCATTTAACACTCCAATTTAGTGCTTCAATTCCTCAAAACGACTCTTTGCAAGTGGCTTGGTAAACAGATATGCTAACTGGACTTGTGATTGACAAAATTGCAAGTTAACTTCAGTACCTCTTCTCAGCTTGCCTGATTGCATGAAACTTGACTTTAATATGTTTTCTCCTTCCATGATTAACTGAATTTTTGGCCACGGTAATAGTAGACTAATTATCAACCATAATTGAAGTAGGATTGACTTGAACTTGATGCAAATCATTTAAAATTTTCCTCAGTCAAACCGCCTGATTAACAGTTGATGATGTAGCCACATACTCTGCTTCTGCTGTCGATTGAGCCACAATATTTTGCTTTTTTGAGCTCCAACTAAATGCACTAGACCCCAGTGTAAATAAATACCCAGAGGTGCTCTTTATATCGTCCACTGAACCGGCCCAATCACTGTCTGAATAACCAATTAAATCTGATCCAACTCTTCCTTCAAAATAGATTCCATGATTGAGAGTGCCTTTGATGTATCTAAGGACTCGTTTAGCAGTTGCATAATGAGTTTGTAAAGGATTGGACATTTATCTCGATAGCAGACTAGCAGCAAACATTAAATATGGTCTTGTTGAGGTTAAATACAGCAAACTACCTACAAGACTTCTATAATTTTTCTCATTTGTTGGCTGATCACCATCATCCTTAGATAGCTTTGTATTCAAAGCTATTGGAGTGTCAACTGGCTTGCAATCCATTATTTTAAATCTCTTCAAGATATAAGCAGCATACTTGTGTTGTGATACAAAGATTCCATTAGACTTCTACTCAATCTCGATCCCAAGAAAATACTTCATTCTCCCAAATTTGTCATCTCAAATTCCTTCTCAAGTTCATGAGTGAATGAATGAATTAACTCCAAATTATTTCCAATGATCAACAAATTATCTACATACAATGAGATGATTAAAACATTTGCATGAAGATCTGATTTTACATAGAGTGTGTGCTCACTCTCACTTCTTTGGAATCCATTTCCACACAAGTATCCATTAATTCTGCTGTACCAAGCCCTTAGGGCCTACTTCAAGCCATACAAAGCCTTCTTTAACTTATAAACATGTTTAGGAACTGATCTTGAAGTAAAGCCATCAGGCTGTTCCACATAAACATCCTTTTCGAGTTCACAGTTGAGGAAAGCTGACTTGATCTCCAGCTGATGTATTTTCCACTTCATTTGAGCTGCCAATGCAATAAGTAATCTGATTGTATCATGTCTTGCAACAGGAGCAAAGGTTCGAAGTAATGCACTCCACTTTCTTGAGCAAATCCTTTGGCTACAAGTATGGCTTTGTACTTGTAGATCGAACCATCATGATTTACCTTTGCTTTGTAAATTCATTTCACTCCAATTACCTTCTTATCAGCTGGTCTTAGTACTAACATCCATGTCTCATTTTTCTGAATCATTTTCATCTCTTCCTCCATTGCTTCAACCTATTCAGGATGTTTTGCAACCTCTTCATAGTTGTTTAGCTCAACAATAGTCATATAGCATCTTTCATAAACCTCATTCAAGGGTCTAGTTCCTCTAGGAGGTGGACTAGAACTGGAAGTGGACTCAGATGGTCCATCATTTGATGCACTGGACTCCATTACAGGTGGCTGAACTTCAGGGTCTACCACATGAGTATTTTGCTGTACCATGGGAACAAGAACTGAAGGTTGCTGTGGTTTGTCTTCTTCCCAATTCCACTTTGCATTTTCATCAACCTTGATGTCTCTCGAAACTGCAATGTTTTCAGTTTCCAAATTGTACACTCTATAACCCTTTGATTGAGAACTATAACCAAGGAAAATCCCTTTTACAACTTTATTATCCAACTTGCTCCTCTTCTGATCTAGAACATGGATATAACACAAAGATCCAAACATTTGAGGTGTTTTACTGTGGGTTTCAATCCACTCCAAGCTTCAATACGAGTCTTGCCTTTCACAGCTTTAGTTACAAGTCTATTTTGCAAATAGACTGAAGTATACACAGCCTCAGCTCAGAATTTCTTTGGCAAATCCTTCTTAGCTAGCATACTTCTGGCCATCTCCATCACTGATTTATTTTTCCTTTCAGCTACTCTATTTTGCTGTGGAGTATAAGGAACTGTAAGCTGGTGATGTACACCATTTTCTTCACAAAACTGATCAAACATCTTCGATGTATATTCCTTGCCATTATCAGATCTTAACACTTGAATTTTGCAGCCTGATTGACCTTCAACAAAGGTTTTGAACTTTTTGAAGATGTGAAATACATCAGATTTATTCTTCATGAAGTACACCCAACACATTCTTGTAAAATCATCAATGAAGAGTACAAAATATCGATTTTGACTCAATGATGGTATTCTCATAAGTCCACAAATGTCAGTGTGCACCAGCTGCAATTTTTTTGTTGCTTTCCAAGCTCCATCAGTTGAAAATACTTCTCTATGCATCTTCCCATAATTGGAACTCTCATAAACTCCTCAGAGTTCTTGAATTTCAGGAAAATCCCTTACCAAACTTTGAGAATGTAGGTAGGCTAAGGATTTAAAGTTGTAATGACCATATCTCTTATGTCACACAGATTTGATTCATCAAAATTAACTTTAGCAGCATTTACAATCATATTTTGCCAATAAATACTGGAACTTTTATTCTTCATAGGCACACAAGCAATCTCGACATCATGTGAATCGTGTATCTTGCACAAATGATTTTTAAAATGCAATGAATATCCATTTTGAACCATTTGAACAACACTTAACATATTGGAACTTAAACCAGGTACAAGTAAAATATTATTAATGTACCTCATACCCTTCTTTGTCTGGACTGCAATGGTTCTCATTTCTTTGGTAGAGACAACTTCACCATTTCCATCTTGATTGTTGCTTTGCAATCTGGATTCAAATTGCAAAATATCTCTGATAAGTGTGTATTTACACACTTATTGGACACTTTTTGGGCTTATAATTATTGATGAAATTGAGCATATTCTAAGCATAATTGTGTATTATTTGATTTTTTAGGCAAAAACCCCGACCAGACGAAGAAACGAGTTAAAGAGGAGAAAAAAGGACTAAAAGTGTACAATTTTATGAAGTTGAGGACTGAATTGCACTTGACCAAAAGATGGAGGACTTTGACTGCAATTTAGAAAGGGCTTAAATGATATGAAGTTCAAAATCTGGGGACTGAAATGGACTAAGTCAAAGATGAGGGATCAAAGTGCAAGACGGCCAGAATGATCAAGGACCTGAGCAGCAATTTTTGCTTGAACCATGCGACCGCATGCATTTTGCCTGTGCGGTCGCGAAGTGGTCACAGAACACTTAGCACCGTTTTAAGGTTCTTCTATGCGACCGCATAGAAATAGCCTATGCGGTCGCATAGAAGGAATTTTCAGAGGCGGTGGATTTTGCATTTTTCTCGAGTTTTGGTCGAAAGTGCTTATTTCGTTTTGCATTGTTTAATACCTAAACTTATCTATATCTATTATTATATAGTATAACTATTATTAAACTATTATAATAGCTTGAGTGGAGAAATATTTAGTGGAAAAACATGGGATAGAGATAGAAAAAGAGAGAATTCATTCATTTGGAGCATTATCACTTCTCTTCATCTCTTTCCTCTCTTCTCTCTACGAAAGCTCTCTGGTTTTTATCTTTAGGTTTAGTTTTAATTTGTTTTTTTTTTGTTTTGTAGGTTAAACTAAGGGGTGAAGGTGGTGAACAAAGGGAGGTGATCAAAGAAGAATTTGGAAAAGAAATGGAAGAGTTCAAAGTTGTTCTACAAGGGTTGTATCTAACTTTTTGAAGTTCTTCCTTTAGTTTCCATGTTTGTATTGTATTGGAACAAAAAATCTCTTTGTTACACCACTTTTATTATGAGCTAAATAGTTTTATGTTGGAATTTATGTAGTAACTTAACCAAAAGTTTCATTAGTATGTTGTTTTGTATGATAAGATGCATGTGTTTCCAAGTTTTAGATATTTTAATTATTGTGTTTTATTGACTATCATGTACTTGATCAATATGTGATATGGCTAAATGGTTGGTGCAATTATTGAGAAATTGTTGTACTAGCTAGATCAAGGTAATTGAAACCCTAGGTTTGTATAGTTTCGACTATACTCGTTTAGGTGTTATAGGAATATGCATCTACCCTAGGTGACCCTTAGAGTATTCTCACAACAATTTAATGCAATTGGTTAAGTTGTATCCACATAGAGATATAGTGGATAGGTTAATCAATTAGGGTTAATTTCGCTCGGAAGAGGTTGTTAACTAAAATTGGAGAATCGGGTCTAATCTGACACTTTGGTAACACTAGCATCTTTATTTTATCGATTTTAATACTAATGAAACAACGGTTAAGTGAAAGCATAAATTCCAAAATTTTTCAAATTAAAAACCCTTTTCGTAATTTTATTTTTCTTTTTAAATTTAAATCAAGTCTTTTATTTTATTTTCTCGCTTTTAAAATCAATTTTTAAAATGCGTGTGTTCATCGTTAAGTTGAAATACTTTAACTTGTAATTGGAAAAACACTCCTCGTGGGATCGACTTGGGCTTTAAAAGCTCTATTATACTACTTGATCCGTACGCTTGCGGTAATCGTAATTGGCCCGATCAAGTTTTTGGCGCCGTTGCCGGGGAAGTGTAAATTTGATTACTAGTTAATTGTTTTTCACTTTAACGAACTTTTGAATTTTTATTTTATTTTACCCTTTAAATCCAAAAGTCACTTTTTGTTGTTAATCTTCTAAATCGTTCACTGTTTATGAACTGTTCGCGAAGTCTCAATCTTCTTCAATTTGACCCTGAAATAGAAGAGACTTTTCGCAGAAGGCTTAGAGAACAGAACGAGCTAAGAAGACAACAACAACAAATGGAGCGTCAAGAAGGTCAGCTTGAACCGATAATTCATCATGAGCCAGCACCTCGGGAAGGTGCACCGCCTGGTTTTGATCACCAAGCGGGTAGGGTTCAAAATCCTGGTATAAATGAAGAAGACATGTTATTTAGGGATTACCTAAACCGACCCGTGGTTGAAAATCAAGGTGGTATTATTTACCCTTCTTATGGGCATCGGAACTTTCAACTTCGCCCGGATGTAATTAATCTATTCTCCAGTAACATATCATTTTATGGGAGATTAGATGAAAATCCACATAATCACATCGCCCGATTTATGGAAATGGTGAGTAATTTCACTTATGAGGGTGTGAATATGGAGGCGATTCGGATGAGATTGTTTGTCCATACTCTGAAAGATAAGGCAAGAGAGTGGCTTGACACTCTGCCTTCAGGGAGTATCACGAGTTGGGTAGAGTTGATACAAAAATTCACAACTAAGTTTTTCCCACCTGCTCGTGTGGTCAAACTTAAACATGATATCACCACTTTCCGTCAACATGATACGGAACTTTTTCATGAGGCGTGGGAGCGATTTAAAGATATGCTCAGAAAGTGCCCTAATCATGGGATTTCTTTAGGAGAACAAGTTCAAATTTTCTATTTTGGTCTGACTCCATCTTATCGGTCCAATGTGGATTCATCCTCAAATGGGTCACTCCTTAATAGAAACATGCGAGCAGCATATGATCTACTAGAGGTCATGAGCGAGCAGAGTGCCATGTGGCTTGATAGAGGTATACAAAGGGGAGTTGGTGGAGCTAGAGATAGTGAAGCATACAATCTTATGTTATCAAAGATCGACTCTCTAACGCGAAAGATAGAAGGTCTTTCTACAACTCCATCCACATCTGGCCCTCGTCCAGCTCATATGATCCAATCCTCACCGCCCTGTGATATGTGCGGAGCTAATCATGCGAGTTCAAGCTGTCTATTACTTGCCAGTAGTTCGGGATCCACCGAGCAATTGGCATACGCTCAAAACTTTCAACGTCCAGGGTACAATCCGTATGCTCAAACTTATAATCCTGGATGGCGTAATCACCCTAACTTCTCGTACGGGAATAATCAAAATGTGTTAAACCCTAAACCACAAGAGAAGAAAGAGGGGTGGGAAGAGGCCATTGCCAAATTGGCAAATCAGCAATTGCAGTATCAAGAGCGCAATGATGCCTCGTTGAAAAATTTGGAGCGGCAAGTGGGCCAAATTGCGAAACTTCTCTCTGAAAGGCTACAAAGGGCGTTGCCCAGCAACACCGAAACAAACCCCAAAGAGAATGTTCAGGCCATTACTACTAGGAGTGGGCTTCAATTACTTGCACCTACAGTAGTACCCCCAAAAATCCAAACTGACAAGGTGCCAATCGAAGAAGAAGAGGTAGTACAGGAACCTCAATCAAGTGCTGAGGAATCCAAGGAGCATGACCAGGAAGCATCAACATCAAAGGCTCCACCAGCGGTTAAAGCTTATGTACCACCCATTCCCTTTCCGCAAAGGCTCCAAAAGCAGAAAATGGACGCTCAATTTGGTAAGTTTTTGGAGGTATTCAAGAAACTACACATAAACATCCCGTTTGCTGATGCACTAGCTCAAATGCCGAGCTATGCTAAATTCATGAAAGATATCCTTTCTAACAAAAGGAAATTAGAAGATCATGAGACGGTGATGCTAACGGAAGAATGTAGCGCTATCCTTCAGAACAAGTTACCACCTAAAATCAAGGATCCAGGTAGTTTTACTATTCCATGTGCCATTGGCGATGTAAACATTAGTAAAGCCCTGTGTGATCTTGGAGCGAGCATCAATTTGATGCCATTGCAAATTTTTAGAAAGTTGGGAATAGGGGAAGTGAAGCCTACCACGATATCATTACAATTGGCTGATCGGTCGATTACACATCCTCGGGGTATCGTTGAGGATGTATTAATCAAAGTGGACAAGTTCATCTTCCATGCGGACTTCATTGTTCTAGATATGGAGGAAGATGAAGATATTCCAATAATTTTGGGACGACCGTTTCTTGCCACTGGTCGGGCGTTGATCGATGTACAAGAGGGAAAACTCATTTTGAGAGTAGAAGATGAACAAGTCACATTCAACATTTTGAAACCCTCAAGTACCCTTCTCAACCCAATACTTGTCTTCGGGTTGATGTTGTTGATCAACTGATTGCTGGATCACTTTATGGACGCTCTGAGGATCCTCTTGAGACGTGCCTAGTGCGTTCTTCGCATATCAATGATGAAGACCCAAAAATTGCACACATGGCATATTATTTGAACCCTACACCTTCTCGAAGGACACCGTATTTTGAGGAGTTGCACAAGACTTCCTCACTACCGCTTCCGTCTTGTCAAAAAACCCCATACTTGAATTAAAAGCTCTTCCTCCTCACTTGAGATATGTTTATTTGGGAGAATCATCTACACTCCCAGTTATTATTTCTAATTCCTTGAGTGAGGTAGAAACAGAGAAGTTACTTCGAGTACTGAGGGAACACAAAGAAGCTATAGGATGGACGATTGCAGATAATCGGGGAATCAACCCTTCTGTATGCATGCATAAAATACTGATGGAGAATGACTATAAGCCATCAGTTGAGCATCAGAGGCGATTAAACCCGAATATGAAAGAAGTGGTGAGAGCGGAAGTTGTGAAATGGATTGATGCAGGCATAATCTATCCAATTTCTGACAGTCCATGGGTAAGCCCTGTACAAGTCGTGCCGAAGAAAGGTGGTGTCACAGTGGTGGAAAATGAAAACAATGAACTCATACCTACCAGACCTGTGACAGGTTGGAGAGTGTGCATAGATTACCGCAAACTCAATAACGCGACTAGAAAGAATCACTTTCCTCTTCCTTTCGTCGATCAGATGGTTGAGAGATTGGCGGGGTATTCACACTACTGCTTTCTAGATGGGTATTCGGGTTATCATCAAATTCCAATAGCCCCTGAGGATCAAGAAAAGACTACTTTTACATGCCCATATGGAACTTTCGCATATAGAAGAATGCCCTTTGGCCTTTGCAATGCACCGGCTACTTTCCAACGATGTATGATGGCTATATTCTCCGATATGGTCGAGCACTGCATCGAGATCTTTATGGATGATTTCTCAGTATTTGGGAGTTCATTCGATGGATGTTTGAAAAATCTCGATAAGGTACTGAAAAGATGTAAAGAGACCAACTTGGTCCTGAATTGGGAGAAATGCCATTTCATGGTCCAAGAAGGCATAGTTCTTGGCCATCGCATTTCTCTGGCAGGTATTGAGGTTGATAAGGCAAAAATTCAAGTGATTGAAAAATTGCCGCCACCAAACACCGTAAGAGGAATTAGGAGTTTCTTAGGACATGCTGGATTTTACAGGAGGTTTATTAAAGATTTTTCCAAAATTTCGAAACCTCTTTGCTCCCTACTTGAAAAGAACACTGCATTTAATTTCTCCAAAGAATGTTTGGACGCTTTCAACATAATTAAGGAGAAACTCATTACGGCTCCTATCATCGTAGCTCCAGATTGGAATCTTCCATTCGAGCTAATGTGCGACGCTAGTGACTATGCCGTTGGTGCAGTTTTAGTGCAAAGAAGAAATAAAATCCTGCATGTGATCTATTACGCAAGCAGAACTCTGACAGATGTACAATTAAACTACGCTACTACTGAGAAAGAAATGCTCGCAGTAGTATTTGCATTTGATAAATTTCGGTCATACCTCATTGGGTCAAAAGTCATGTTTATACTGACCACTCGGCTATCAAATACTTGTTAGCGAAAAAAGATGCCAAGGCAAGATTGATTCGGTGGGTTCTCCTTCTGCAAGAATTTGACTTAGAAATTCGAGATAAAAAGGGAACCGAAAATGTTGTCGCCGATCATCTGTCGCGACTTGAACAGGCCGAGGAGGTGGTAGAAGGGTAAATCAATGAGGTATTTCCCGACGAGCAGTTAATGCAAATTGTGCACCTGTTACATGTCACTCATACACCATGGTATGCAGACCATGTGAATTTTCTTGTAAGTGGCATTATTCCCCCAGATCTTTCGTATCAACAAAGGAAGAAGTTCTTCTCTGATATCAAGTACTATTTTTGGGAAGATCCTTTGTTATTTAAGCGGGGACCGGATCAGATTATCCGGAGATGTGTTCCAGAAGAGGAGATGGAACAAATACTTGACCGATGTCACTCGTCCTCATATGGTGGTCACTTTGGTGCCGCCAAAACCGCATCAAAAGTATTGCAAGCGGGATTTTATTGGCCCACATTGTTCAAAGATGCCTACACTGTTGTCTCTAAATGCGATAAGTGCCAACGTACTGGCAATATTTCTAATCGCAATGAAATGCCAATGAACCCTATTTTGGAGGTGGAAATTTTTGATGTGTGGGGTATTGACTTTTTGGGGCCTTTCCCGTCATCATATTCCAATCAATACATTTTGGTGGCGGTTGATTATGTATCAAAGTGGGTTGAAGCGGCAGCTCTACCTACTAATGACGCTAGGGTGGTGGTAAATTTCTTAAAGAAAAATATTTTTTCTCGTTATGGCACACCCAGAGCTATCATTAGTGATGGTGGTTCACATTTCTGCAATCGCCTATTCGCCTCACTTATGGCCAAGTATGGGGTGAAACATCGTGTGGCCACTCCATATCATTCACAAACTAGTGGCCAGGTAGAAATTTCAAATAGGGAGTTGAAAAGAATTCTTGAATTGACGGTTAATGCATCGAGAAAAGACTGGTCTAGGAAACTGGACGATGCATTATGGGCATACCGTACTGCATTTAAAACACCAATTGGTATGTCCCCATATCGACTCCTATTTGGAAAAGCTTCTCATCTCCCAGTAGAACTAGAACATCGAGCTTATTGGGCAATCAAAGCTTTAAATTTCGATATGAAATTAGCTGGTGAGAAAAGATTGCTCCAATTAAACGAGCTTGATGAACTCCGCCTGGATTCATATGAGAGTGCCAGAATCTATAAAGAGAAGACGAAGAGATGGCATGATCAACATATTCTGAAGCGGGAGTTCAGTGTTGGGCAACAAGTTCTACTTTACAATTCTAGACTTCGGTTGTTCCCCGGAAAGCTTCGCTCTAGATGGTCGGGTCCTTACACCATCGTTAAAGTTTTTTCAAACGGAGCGGTTGAGCTTCATCATGAAGGAAATGGGAACTTCACAGTCAATGGGCAAAGACTAAAACCATATTTGGGAGGTGATTTTTTGAAAGAAGAATCCTCCGTTCTTTTTGCTAAAACGGAGTAAAGATGCCCTATAGTCAAGCTAACGACTATAACCAAGCGCTTGTTGGGAGGCAACCCAACTTTCTTACTGTTTAACGTTTTGTTATTATATGTGTTTAATGCTTTTACTTATTATATTGCTGATCTAATATAACTATTTTTGTAGGGAATTTTTTAGATATCCCAACCACTCCTGGATGCTTCAGGTTCTGGACCAAGTTTTTGATTCAGTTACTCACTTCCATCACAAGTCCAGTATAAGCATGGGCACACTTCACAGATACAGCTCAGGGAAGTTTCGTTATCCCTATCCTCTTTATCTTGTTTTCTTTCACATTGAGGACAATGTGTGAATTAAGTTTGGGGGTATTGAGCCTTGTCGGCTATTGTGTGCTTTAAATTGATGTTACAGCCTTGCCGGCTATTTTGAGCTTACATTGGTGATTGTGTGTTGATATATTAGATGGCCTTGCCGGCATAGGAATGTGTGAGTGTGAAATTGTTATAGATTCATAAACTATGCATGCGCAAACCAAATATGCTATTTGGGCTAAAAATTTTCGAAAATTGCTTGTCCATAGCACAATAGTCATGTTTCATTGTCATCTAGATGTGGAAATGATTGGGACATTAATTTTCTCTGTCACTTTACCTGATTGTGTGTGTAAACCGAGTATTTACTAGTTGAGCAGTTTCATTGAAGATGTGGTAATTGGACGGTGTAGACACAAAACCTGGTGAGACTTTGAGCCTACAGACTGACACATTCATTACAGTCTCATTACTTCTTCTTGTGTGACATTCTTCCATGATTGGGCTTCTCTAGAACTTGCATTGATTCTCTTCAAGATTATATTGACACATGCAGGCATGAATATGATTAATGCCATTTTTGTTATAACCACGTTAGCCAAATAGCCTACCCTGAATTAATTTTTCCTTTGATCAACCCCGTTGTGCCTTGTTGACATTTTCTTTGATTTACCCACATTACAAGCTTATAACCAGAAAAACAATATCTTTATCCAGCCTTTAAAGCTAGTGGAGTGTTGTTGATTATATTAAATGTTGGGTGAGCAAGAAAAATAAGTTTGGGGGTATCAATATTAAAGGTGGTGCTATAGTTGGTGTAAATAGTTTTATGTTGGAATTAACCAAAAGTTTCATTAAAAAAAAAAAAAAAAAAACTTGGACAGGAGAAAAAAATGTGTGGAGGAGGTTGATTTATATGTCTATATGTATGATTCCTCCTGTTATTCAAAAGAAAAAAGGTGATTGTACTGGCATTGATGATGAGTGAGAAGTTATTGTTTGGAGGGATAGGATTGTGTACAGATCTTATCTATGTAAGATGAGTTGAATACTTTTACTCCACTGATTGATATTTGAGGCTTCTTAGTCACTTATCTAAATATTTTCCACACCTTTACCTTAAGCCACATATTAATCCTGTAAAGACCTTATGATTTGTGTTATGCATGTGATCTAAGTGGTGGCGAATGAGAAAATATGCAAGCTTATGGTAGAACTCTTCATTGGAATGATTTTGAGCGAAACAGTTATCCAATCTTAAACACATGAGAGTTGAGTGTCTATATACTATCTTGTGAGGTCTTTCATGTTCAGTTACTCTATCTTCATTTGAAATACTTGTTAGTTGACCTGTGTGAACTTAAAAGAAAAGAGTGATTGAGAACAACCTTTAAATGTACACCGGGGCATGAGAAAACAACATATATTTGGAGGTGTGAATCTCACGAGCGGGAAAGGATAGAGTTGACCATTAAGGGTTGGGACTGAGCTAATCTGATTCCTTTTCTGTCTTGATGATTGTTTCCTATTTTTGATGATGATTGAAAGTGACTGTGCATACACTGATTGAACATTGGACAAACTAAACTTATTTTAAGTTAGCATTATTTGGTGCATGGTTGTGAATTGATAGACAATTTTAAAACTCTTTTATATATCTAGCAAGTCATCTCATATATTGATCATTCTCACATTTGCATGATTGTGTGTTAGAAGTTAATCTTGCTCGAGACGAGCAAGAGCTCAAGTTTGGGGGTGTGATAAGTGTGTATTTACACACTTATTGGACACTTTTTGGGCTTATAATTATTGATGAAATTGAGCATATTCTAAGCATAATTGTGTATTATTTGATTTTTTAGGCAAAAACCCCGACCAGACGAAGAAACGAGTTAAAGAGGAGAAAAAAGGACTAAAAGTGTACAATTTTATGAAGTTGAGGACTGAATTGCACTTGACCGAAAGATGGAGGACTTTGACTGCAATTTAGAAAGGGCTTAAATGATATGAAGTTCAAAATCTGGGGACTGAAATGGACTAAGTCAAAGATGAGGGATCAAAGTGCAAGACGGCAAGAATGATCAAGGACCTGAGCAGCAATTTTTGCTTGAACCATGCAACCGCATGCATTTTGCCTGTACGGTCGCGAAGTGGTCACAGAACACTTAGCACCGTTTTAAGGTTCTTCTATGCGACCGCATAGAAATAGCCTATGCGGTCGCATAGAAGGAATTTTCAGAGGCGGTGGATTTTGCATTTTTCTCTAGTTTTGGTCGAAAGTGCTTATTTCTTTTTGCATTGTTTAATACCTAAACTTATCTATATCTATTATTATATAGTATAACTATTATTAAACTATTATAATAGCTTGAGTGGAGAAATATTTAGTGGAAAAACATGGGATAGAGATAGAAAAAGAGAGAATTCATTCATTTGGAGCATTATCACTTCTCTTCATCTCTTTCCTCTCTTCTCTCTACGAAAGCTCTCTGGTTTTTATCTTTAGGTTTAGTTTTAATTTGTTTTTATTTTGTTTTGTAGGTTAAACTAAGGGGTGAAGGTGGTGAACAAAGGGAGGTGATCAAAGAAGAATTTGGAAAAGAAATGGAAGAGTTCAAAGTTGTTCTACAAGGGTTGTATCTAACTTTTTGAAGTTCTTCCTTTAGTTTCCATGTTTGTATTGTATTGGAACAAAAAATCTCTTTGTTACACCACTTTTATTATGAGCTAAATAGTTTTATGTTGGAATTTATGTAGTAACTTAACCAAAAGTTTCATTAGTATGTTGTTTTGTATGGTAAGATGCATGTGTTTCCAAGTTTTAGATGTTTTAATTATTGTGTTTTATTGACTATCATGTACTTGATCAATATGTGATATGGCTAAATGGTTGGTGCAATTATTGAGAAATTGTTGTACTAGCTAGATCAAGGTAATTGAAACCCTAGGTTTGTATAGTTTCGACTATACTCGTTTAGGTGTTATAGGAATATGCATCTACCCTAGGTGACCCTTAGAGTATTCTCACAACAATTTAATGCAATTGGTTAAGTTGTATCCACATAGAGATATAGTGGATAGGTTAATCAATTAGGGTTAATTTCGCTCGGAAGAGGTTGTTAACTAAAATTGGAGAATCGGGTCTAATCTGACACTTTGGTAACACTAGCATCTTTATTTTATCGATTTTAATACTAATGAAACAACGGTTAAGTGAAAGCATAAATTCCAACATTTTCCAAATTAAAACCCTTTTCGTAATTTTCTTTTTCTTTTTAAATTTAAATTAAGTCTTTTATTTTATTTTCTCGCTTTTAAAATCAATTTTTAAAATGTGTGTGTTCATCGTTAAGTTGAAATACTTTAACTTGTAATTGGAAAAACACTCTTCGTAGGATCGACTTGGGCTTTAAAAGCTCTATTATACTACTTGATCCGTACGCTTGCGGCAATCGTAATTGGCCCGATCAATCTCCTCCTTATTTGGCATGTGATTTGTGCAAGCACTGTCATTAAACCATGAATCTTTTTCCACCATACTCGTCATATGAAATGCAAGGAATAAATGATCCTCATCTTTCTTTTCATAAGCCAGTGAAGCTTGCTGATTCTAGTGTCTAGGCTGATGATGGATTGGAGTTTGATTTGGGCGATTAACAGGGCAATGCTTTTCAGAATGACCAATTTTGGTGCACACTTTGTACTTGTGTGCTTTCCAGCAAAACTTTTCTAAGTGATTTGTTTTGCCACAAACACCACATGGAGGATGTGAATCTCGAGTTTCTCTACTTATCCGCTGTTTGCTGCTGCTTCCTTCTCTTCTTCTTCTAGCATCAAACTACTTCTTTCCAAAATTACTTCTGGAGTACTGCTATTTATGCTTTGCTGCAAAAGCACCTTCAATTGATTTCTCAATCCTTGCTGCTAATCTTTGTTCATAAGCCAACAAAGTACCTGTAAGTTTTGTTAGAGTGAGACTTGTCAGGTCTTTAGTATGCTCAATGGCTGTTGTAATAGCATCATACTTCTCAGGCAGAGTGATCAACACTTTTTGAACCACTCTCTTATCTGAAATTTTCTCACCATTCAGCTTGATTTGATTTACAATATCAACAACTCTTGAGGTGTAATCTTTAACTTTCTCAGTCTTGATTGCGCCCAAAGTATAACGCAGTGTTGTAGTGTAGTTTTGGGATGTCGTATCCACAGGGAGATGAGAAATTATTCAAAGGATTAAAAATGAGTGATTTATCCTCTTCAAATTCGCAATAGATTTGGTTGTTGATAAATTAAATTAATATCAAAGTTTGAGATAAAATTCAGTGAATTAAGGTAGTGAAGCTTTGGAATTCCCTCACCCGGTTCAAATCATTCAACGTCACTTATTCAAATTGATAACATAGTTAGAGACTTTCATCCCGGTACTCTAATCGAAAGATATAACATTCAAGAACAATATGATTTACAAATGTACTCCTAGATTCTAGTTTCTCTACACAATTTTCACAACAAATTATTGAAATTAGATTACAAATCAACCATATACATATAGCATAAGGTAGTAAATAATCACACCAATAATATTAAAGGAATTGAAATTTAACACATACTTCAATTATTTGATAGAAAAAACATGATTGATTCTATGAAAAACCTAACACATGTTAAACCGATTTCACAAATAATTCTTAAAGATAAAAATCTAGATCTAGAAGAGTTTAACAAAATAAATACCAAATAATATGAATAAATGCCATGAAATCTCCAAAATCGAGTGAGTTCCTTCCTTGCTTCACCAAGAGATTTAGTTCATCATGTTGTTCTTGAGCACAATTGAGAGAAAAGATGATAAAACTGGTGTTGAATGCTTTCTGGGATCCTCTTAGGATATAAAAATGCGTTGGTAGTTGTTTCCATAAGTGATTTAGCAATTTTCGAAAATAGGAAGATTCGGAAAATGAACCATGTGTACGCGTGATTATATCAGTGCGTATGTACAATGGACGTAAAATGGGAAAATTGCTACCGTGCATACGCAAGCCCTGCAGGCCCATGCGTACGCATGGTGTAATTTTTCCTCCGTCGGACAGTTTTTAGTATTTTGGCCGTAACTTTCTTTTTCCATATCCGATTGAGGTGATTCAAGATGCGTTGGAAAGATAACTCAAATAGATACAACTTTTATTTAGATGCTAACTTCCAATTCGATTTTATACAATGTAAAACACTGGTCTCAATATGAGGCTAAAAATCGGTGCAAAACTTTTCAGCTTGAATGTTGATATGTGATAATGTTTTGGCTTTATTTCAACCCTTTGACTCATTTCCTCATTCAATTGACCTCTAACACTCTCGAATCTTCATCACAAGGTTGAAACAAGTTTAGAGTATTTGCACTTTAGTCCCCAAACTTTCACTTTCCTCCTCTTTAGTCCTTTTTCGCTCATTTATTCTACTTTCCTCCGTTTTCATCCATTTGCAACCTAAATCAAGATATAGAGGCGTCAAATAATCATAGGAATGCAGATATTAATGGATGAAAAATGTAATAAATGTGCTATTATCAAGTCTCCTTCATCCTGAGATTTTCGAATTCTCTATTCAAGGCTAGCAACCTCACAGCCCTGACTTTTTCTGAGCCTTTGAACTCCTCCTCAAGCTTATCCCAAGCTTTTTTTGTTGTAGTTGTAGCAACAATCCTAGGAAAAATTTCCTCTGAAACAGTCGTGAACAAAAATGACAAAGCCTTCATGTTTTTCATGGATTGATCCTTTTGTTGTTTCAACTGAGCAACTGTATAGTTTCCATCAGCTTCAGGTTGATCATAACCTTGTTCAATCACATCCCATAGATCATGTGCCATCAAGAAAGCCTTCATTTTAACTGACCAAAAGTCATAGTTTTCACCATTAAACACAACAGGTAATGGTAGAGAAGACGAGCTTGAACCAGACATTTTAACTCCCAAAAATACCGTATATAACAATACTGGATATATGGAGCTTACCAAATTTTACACAAGCTTACCGAATTTGGTAGAATTGAACTTACCGGATATCAAAGGCAGATACCGGATATAGAAATATCGTATGTAATAGATACCGGATATTGAGATACCGGATTTGAAGATACCGTATTTGGAGATACCAGATATGAGAAACTTACCGTATATCACCAATATCTTACCGGATATGAAGAGCTTACCGTATTTTGAGATACCAGATATGAAGTAATTCTTTCACTTACCGGATATCACAATGCAACAGTGGATTTTGATTTTGAATACCGGATATCAGCTTACCGGTTTCCTTCACTTACCGTATATAGGCTTCTTCCTCAGCTACAAGTTTTTCACTCTTCTTCTTCCTCCTTTTTGGTCCCCTTTCCAAAGATCCTTATAGCTCTGATACCATTTGTTAGCTCTATTCAGGTATAAGAATGTGCTTTGATCAACACTTTTTAATATCCTTTTCTAGATTAACAATGGATCAATTTCGATCCTTCTAATTGGAGCAAGGCAATCTCAGGAAGAAAGAAAAAAGAATGGAAGAAGCCAGAAGTTTTTTTTTATTGAACTGAAAAATTTCTTGATTGATTCTCCTCTGCATCAAGCCATGCAAAACACTATATCAAGATACAAGAGAGATTACATTGGAATATAAAAATACAGATGACATCATCAACAGTAAAAACAAAAGACAGTTGATATAACTCAACTGTAGCAAAATACATAAAATAAAATCTGAAAAATAAACTTGGAAGTTTAAATGGGAGACTTCACATCACCCTTCAATATGTAATGTCGTTCTCTTCTAGAATAATTCCCACAAAGTATCATCGAAATTCCATGTTGCATGATAGCTTTGAACCAGTTATTCCTTGCGATGAAATTAGTGAAAACACACACACACACACACACATGTCATGTGTTTCACAAGTTCTTCAAACTCACTTAAAGCTAATATGACCATGCTTTTACCCTATTTGTTAAACTTTTAATGCTCAGTTTTTCGAGTAGATCTCTACTTTTAATGCTTAGTATACGCAAATAGATACAACATATTTATCACATACTTTAGACTCGATAATGAACGTAAGATGTGTGAGGTGGTAAATCATTAAATGGTTATAACAAGTACCAAAGAAATGGAATGGGAAATTTGGCTTAGTAATTATTTCTTTTTGCCTCATACGTAATAGTGTATATTAATGTCTATATTCTAAAGTGTATGATAAATATGTTGTATCTATTTGCTTATACGTTGGATATCCATAAATACTTTTAATGCTTAGTTTTCCAAGTATATCTCTACTTACTAAATTTTTATTCATGTCGGAACATGTAATACATTTGTTAAGATAACTGTATTTTGAAAGTGAAGATAATATCAACATTTCCTTTCCCAACCACTTTGGAGCGACCTTCATTACTCATTTGTATTTCTTGTTTACCATCCAACTCGTAATAAGTCTTGAAGAGTGACTTATGATATGATACATGAATTTTTGTGCATGTATCATACCACCAACCGAAAACTTTTCCCTTGATAACATTGATTTTCCTCACGGTAGCCACAATGTTATCTTTATCAATGGAGTTTATTTTGCCCTCTTTCTTATTTTGTTTTCTATGTTGATAATCTTTTGCATAATATTCGAATTTTTCATACACCTAATCTCCATTGGGCTTCTTCTTGAACTTTTTCTAGTCCTTGTTTGAAGATTTCCTTTTATTTGATTTGTTGAACGACTCGATATTTTCTGCGACATTGACTTTCGAGTGCCTTCATAAGAGTTTTCACTCTTATCTCTTGTCTTAGATTCTTCCTCAATTCAAATATGTTTATGAATTTGTTCGAATGAATAATTTTCTGAATTATGAAGAATCTTCTTACGATATCTTTTCCAAGTTCTTGGAAGTTTTACAATGATTGCTCCCACATGAAAGGATTCAGGAAGTTCTATTTTGATCACTTTCAATTTGTTGAAAAACACTTGTAGTTTTTGCATTTGGAGATGTGCGGGATTATTTTCAAGAAATTTTAAATTGAAATACCTTGATATTGGGAATTTCTATATACCTTCCTTCTCGACTTTGTATTTGTTTTCCAATTCGTCCTAAATCTCTTTAGCTGAAGTGATGTTAGTGTAGAGATCGTATAACCTATTTGAAAGTGAAATGAGAATGTGATCCCTACAAATTAATTCATTATCTTGACCTTTTTGTCTTTCGGCCCTTATATCATCCAAGTCTCCACATGTTGGTTCCCATAGTGGTGTCAAGTCTGGATCAAGAATTTAGAAGATCTTCAATCCCGCTAGAAGGAACTTCAATTTGTCTTGCCACTGTGTGAAGGTTGTTCTATCAAATTGATCCAATCTTACACAATCTTGATTCTTGAGTTTGATGGTTGCCATATTTATCTCGTTCTCCATAACAAGGATATCATTTGAAATTGCTTTAGAATATATAAAATAATGGGAGAAGAGAAAAAATAGAAGCAACACGCCATAATAAAGAAAAATAGGTTTAAACATGAGATGGTTGCCCTCAAACGACATTTGCCCCTTTTAAGATTATTTGTGTGCTTAAAGGAATATAAAGGCAAATGGTTTGAAGGATTTAAACAAGTCTTTAAGAACTTGCATTTTCTTTCAAAAACTTGAAGAACGCTGAGAAGTTTGAGTGTGAAAAAGAATTGGAACAAAAGCACTATAATATAGATGTTCATTGATGATTTGATTTGCTTATATGAAGTTTGAATGTGAAAAAGAATTGGAACAAATGCACTATAATATAGATGTTCATTGATGATTTGATTTGTTTATAATTGAAATCTATTACCTATTTATGGATTTCAATTCGCATCCCACGGAATAGCATCAATCATTCATGAAAAGGTTTCTCATGAGAACTCCCAGGAATCAAAACTAGAATCAATCTATTAACTGGAAACTAACCTTGATGGCTTGTTTCCTGCTAGGGATGGCAATTCAAACCGTTAAAACCGAAAACCGCGGTTAACCGAACCGAATGGGGCGAAAATAACCGAACCGATGGTGCAATGGGGTGGTTATGGTTTTGATTTTAATGAACCGATTCGTGGTGGGGCGGGTATGATATTTGGCGACGGTGAACCGCCCCGAACCGATTACCCGTTAAAAAAATTAATTGGGCTTTTCATTATTCTTTTCCAAAATTAATTGGGCTTTTCATTATTCTTTTCCAAAAATTAATTGACTTTATTCACTGAGATTTCACACTTAATTGCACTTTGTTCTCTATATAAATTGTACTATGCTTAAATATGACTCATAGTTTGCTTTTCATTATGTTCTTGGTTAATTTTTTAATTTTGATCACGAGAAAAGTAATCATCTGTCTTCATTGTGGATTTTTCATGTAATCAATCAGATGTCTTACCATGGGTCGGCGTCTTCTGTTCCGACTCCTCCCGCTTCAGTTGGAAGTGCTTCAGTTGAAGTTGGAGATACAGCTACTGGCATTCGAAAGGATACGTCAAGTACACCGGGTATTTCACACACTCCAAGTGAGGTAAATGCAAATCCTATTCATATAGATGTAGGTGATGATGATGATGATGATGATGATGAGGAGCCGACTAAGGAAATTAGAAAAAGAAAATTGACATCTACAGTGTGGCAACATTTCAAGCTACAAAGAATTAATAATGTGCCCAAAGCAATTTGTAAACAATGCAATAAACTAGATAGTGAGTCGAGAAATGGAACAAGTCATTTACGTGCTCATTTGGATAGATGTCCTCTTCGAGGGCAGAAGGATGTCAAACAGATGTTTTTGAATCAATTTAAAGAATTTGGTGGTAGGACTGATATTTATGGTAGAATTTATGGTTTTATATTTGTTATTCATGTACTTTCTTTTATTGCTAATTTTTTTTTCTATTGTGTGTAGAAAATTCTATTTCTTCATCATACTCCGGAGCTTGTGCAAGGTTTAGTGATGAGAACATTGACGAAGAGGTATATATTTTTTAAAATCTTCAGTGAAGACCATTTTTTATTAGGTAGTTTGATTGTATTATTACTCTAATTACATTTCTTATTTACTATGTAGGAATCAACGGTTGAGTCTTGACTCTTGACCTATGCTAGTAAGAGTTGCAGGGAAGAATGAAGATTGACCTATGACCTATGCTAGTAAGAATTTTGACCTATGTTGATAATATTGTTTGTTAAATTCGAATTTTGTATTTAGAAGTTGGGATATTGTTTGCTTTTTATTTTGGAATATTGTTTACTAAATTGCTATTAAGTAAATTGTGTTTTTGTTTTTATTGACTTTTCTTCATAATTTTTTTTCCAATTTGACGATTGGATTTTGATCTTAAAATATAATTTATTTTCGTGGTTATTAACCGAACCGAACCGAGATACAAATCGAGCCGAACCGAACCGACTTTCGTGGTTATGGTGCGGTTATGGTATGACAAAAAATTTGGTGGTGCGGTTATGGTTTTGGCCGAACCGTCCCCAAACCGACCCGTTGCCATCCCTATTTCCTGCCCAATGCTCCTCTTTATCTTTCTCGTTTCCTTCTCGTTTTGATTCCACGTTGATTTTTCTTTTTCCCAATGTATATTATATGTTCAATTCTAACTTTTATTATAATTCTAGAAATATATATAACTGTTGGATTTTTTATTCAAAGATGGTGAAAAGGAAACCGAAAATTGAACTTATCGGATATGAGGATACCGGATTTCAGTTCAATTACCGTATTTGATCTTTGCTTACCGTATTTGGTGAGCTTACCAAATTTTCATAGTTTGAATATTGGATTTCACTGGAGCTAACCATATTTCACAACACTTACCGGTTTTGCTCTCTTCTCACCGGATATCACTGAAAATACTTAAACAAACAAGAGGAGAAGAAAATTCAATGATTTCATTCTACTTTCAATGGTTTACCAAGGCTGAATATATAGCCAAGATTAGATACAATACAAAAGTGCTTTTTAACAATAATCATACTACCTACAATACTAGACAATACTTAACATTGTACTTAGCATAAATTAGGTACAAAGCTAGCCTAACTTTCTATCATTACATAAGTTAGACCAAAGCAAAAAACGTGTAACCAAATGACAAACAAAAACAATGATTAAGTGACAACAAAAGTGTCGCATTACACGATCAAGTTCAACACTCCTCCTTGACACTTTTGTTAGAAACACAAAGACATTTTCTTAGTGTTTCAAATCTTTCCTTTAGTAATGACTTTGTGAAAATATCAGTATATTGATCAGTAGGGCAGCAATGCACCAACTTCACTCCAAAATGTTCTTATGCTTACCTGATTGCATGATACTTGATCTTGATATGTTTTGTTCTACCATGAAACACCAGATTTTTAACCATAGGAACAGTTGATTGGTTATCACAATAAATCACAATTGCATCAGTTTGTTTGTAGTTAAGATCCTCCAAAACTTTCCTCAACCAGATAGCTTGATTAGTTGCTTCTGAAGATGTAATGTACTCTGCCTTAGCAGTTGATTGAGCAATCATGTTTTGCTTCATTGAATTCCAGCAGATAATAATTGATCCCAAATAGAAAGCATAACCAGAAGTATTTTTCATGTCATCATAGGAACCAGCCCAATCACTATCAGTATAGCCAACCAATCTCTGATTCCCTGACTTCCTATACCAAATTCCCATTTTCGCATTTCCCTTAATATATCTAAGGACTCTCTTAGCAGCCTGGAAATGCACTTCACTTGGTTTTTGTCTGAATCTGGAGAGCCGATTTGAAGCAAAGGTAATTTCAGGTCTACTGATGGTTACAAAAGACTTCCTACCAAGCTTCTATAGATCTTTTCATCTGTCTTTCTGTCTCCATCATCCTTCATTAACTTCAAATTTTGCACCAAAGGTGTGCTAACTGGTTTACAATTTTTCATGCTAAATTTCTTTAGCATTTCCTTAGCATATCTCCTTTGACATACAAAAATTCCTTCTTCAGACTGATTTATTTTCATGCTAAGAAAATACTGCATTTTCCCAAGATTAGTCATCTCAAAAGCCTGCTTCATTTTATCTTTCACTTGCTCAATTAAAGCTTCGTTTTCCCTTCTTCCACCTGAATTATTGCTCAACCTCTTGATTCATTTTACCCAAATATTACCACATTACTACAAAGTTCACATTTTCTTCAAAAAAAAGAGTACAAAAATCTAATTTTTTTGATCAAATTAAAAAACAAACAACAACAAAGAGAAGGTAGCAGACTAAGAATGGATGTTAGTTAAAGAATCAAAGTTTGCAGTGGAGAAATGGGTAGTGGCGATGGTGGAAGGTTCGATCATAGCTTCTTTTACGAACCTAAGATCAATAGGTTATTGAAATGATTGAACAAATGCCATTTTTAAGAGTGTGTTTGTACCTTTTCAAACTTTCTATATTAATATAATAATAATTGAAAGCAAATACATATTTCAAATAATTAAATTAAGAAGAAAAATAATAATTTTTCTGTAGTGAAATGAACGGAATACAATGTTGTCCAAATATAGAGAAGACAAAAATAAAGAGAAAGAAAAAGAAAAAGAGAAAAATTCAAATGTGTTATAAACTAAGAGAGAAAATGAGAGAAACCAATAAATTTGTGTGTTTTATTAAGAACCAAATCTCCATACTTATATGAATGGATTAGGCTTACGAAGAATACAATAGTCATAATAATTAGGGCTGCATGAGTATAAAACTCATTCATAAAATACTACTATATTTACAACACTTCCCATTGAATAACTATTTACTTAATAATTATCTCATTTAAACATTATTTGGCAAAAATTCAATGGGACAAAGATGCCAACAAATTAAAAAACTACAAATAATTTGGAGAAAAAATTGCTTGCTATCTTCTAAAACCTAGTCAAAAAAATTCAATAAGACAAGACTTAATCAAATTAAAAAGAGTACAGCTACTCCTCCTGATTTCAATTCTTGTATCAAACGATCCATATCTTGTATGTCAATGTCTTCAATTTGATGTCTTCAAGAAAATTCAGTGGGACAAAACTTGATGGATTTAGTAAAATGACGATTAAAAAAATAGCTTTTGTCGATATCTTCCAGAGTTTCGTACACATAAGAGTATTATTTTGAGGGTAAATATCTTACATATTAACATTAGACAAATAATGTCTCGTTAAAATCTTATTAAGGAAAACCTTGTGGGAAAAATCCTAATGAAGGAAAAATAATACATTATTCTTTTGAGTACGCTACAAAAGTTTTCTCATTAAAATTCTTGCCTGGAAAGTTGTCCTTGGTAAACGAAAAATATACAATGCATATTTACTCACCCTCATGAAAATATCACTTGAATTATGCTTCAAATATATTAAATCATTCAATGATAATACTAAATTTATATAATATAAGTTGACTGTAATTACATTTATTATGTGCATATCAAATTTCGTGCATTGTCTTGCTAACAAGGTAAAAACTTGTGATTTCATCCACCACATGCTAACTTATATATGTATACAAGTCTTCGCAAAATTCATTATGTAAGGGTCATACATTTTGTATTACGAATTTACTTTTTCATTTTTATTTCATATAAGTATACATCTTTAGGTGTTCAAACTATAGATCCACAAAAACTTCAGGTTTCTCTAATAAGTTTAATTTTACTAGAACTCGTCCAAATATTTCAAGTTTCTCTAGTAAATTAATTTACGATCGTGTCCCTTCTACTTGGCCAATCATTACTTTAATCGATTTTTTTTGACCCATTTATTTTGATTCCTCGCTATATGATACATTATATCATATGCAAAAGTGTTGCCGATAACTTTTTTTTTTTCGATTCTATTCTTTTCTATAATGATATAACTTATTGAGATATCTCAATCTTCAACATATCAGGTACCTTAACATCTTCTGTGATTTTATAATTTGTTATGTCTAAATACTCATCAAGAATATATGTCTCCTTAATGAAACCATCTTTGCTAATTGTGATAAGTGTATCTTATTCAGGGCCTTAAATAACGATATTTAGTTGATCTTTTGATGAAACATATTTTAAATTGTTGTATTTTGTGTTAAATAGGTAAAACATAATTGTTGAAAAAAATTGAAAGAAACAAAGGAAAAGTCCTAAAAAAAATAGAGTGGAATCCAAAAGTTGGGGAATTAGTTGCAACAATCCAATAGCTGAATTAAACCATGAATTTAAGATGCTAGGGGTTCAATTGGCTGCGCTTGGAAGCTAAGAGGGCAAAAATATAGGCGAAAATGTGAAAAAAGAAGATGCGTAGAAGTTCGGGGATCAAAACGTCAAAGAATGTAGAAGCCAGCAAAAAATTGCACTATGCGGTCACATAGTTCATTTGGACATGCGATCGTATAGTGCTATGTAGAAAAAATATGGAGTTCAACATTTGAACTGTGCGACCACATTCCGTTGAACTATGTGGTCTCATAGATTAAAGTCAACCAAATCTCAAGTTTTCTTATAGGATTAAAACTCAATTTGGCAAGATTTTGAGCAATATCTTTGACCTAGATTCGAGCTATATAAATACCAGAATGTTTTCTACACCAGGGAGAGCCTCTTTGATGTGAAAAAATAACTCAGGAATATCAAGATTCTTAGAGAAATATATTGGAAGAAGAGGGTAAATTCATATTTGTAAGTGAATTCAATTGTGGAATTGCAAGAAGGTTATTGAGTGGAATTTACATCGGGAAATTTGCACATGGATTGGAAGGAAAATTCAAAAGATATCAAGAACTCATCGAAGTCATTCAAGAATTCAAGACTTCTCCTCAATTATTTAATTTCATGGTGATGTTTATTAAACTTATAATGATTTCATGTAATTTCAATATGCTTGGCTAGATTTTTACATTGCTAAGATGAGATGAACCATTATTATGAGATTTTTGGTTTGAATAATTGGATTAACGTTAACTTGCTTGAATGTTTGGATGTTTATTATGGTTTAGTTTGCTTTTCAATTAATTGGCCATTGGTTGAATTGTTTGTGGGTTCTATTGTCATCGTGAGAGATAATAGGATCGTTAACACGTAGTAATAAGCATTGTGAGATTCGATAGAGGATAGATATATACATCTATACTTCACATGGTTTCTATAGATATTATAGCTCGTTTAATGCTTTTTTGCATGTATCTTTCATAGAGATATATGAAGGTCACATGTAGGATTAGATTTAATTGCCATCGAGAGAAGCTTTTAATTAAAATAGGAACATTGACCAACAAGAATGATTTCAAATTGTCATTTTAAATTATTGAACTAAAAATGGATTAACAAGGGAGAATCCATATCTTAGCAATACATCTCACAAATTTGATAAACTTTTATTTTGCTTTCGAGTTAGTTGATAAATTAGACAGTGATTTGTTACAACTTAATATTGCAGCTAATGAAAACTCAAGGCTAATGGGGGAGTACATGGTTCCACTGGTTGTGGAAAGTCAATCTAGCATAATATATCTGGAATTTGATTAGGTGAACCACTCATCCCACTCATCCTTTCAATAGGTCAAAGTGGGACCGAAAGGTTAAGGTAACCGTTCCTGCCAAAAAAATTCTCGAAATTCCTTGAGGTATTAAAAAAGCTGCAGACCAATATACCATTTATGGATGCAGTTGTACAAATGTCTAGCTATGTGAAATTCATGAAGGAGATACTCACAAGCAAGAAGAAGCTGGAAGATTTGGAAACAATTATGTTGAACGAAGAATGCAGTGCCATTTTACAAAATAAGTTGCCAACTAAACTAAAAGACCCAGAGAGTTTTACTATCCCACGTACTATTGGTAACATGAAATTTGATAAGGTTCTCTCTGATTTAGGTGCTAGCATTAACCTCATACTTTACTCTATTTTCAAGGAACTAAACTTCAAAAAGGTAAAGGCAACATTTATCTCTTTGCAGTTGGTAGACAA